>PQFF01000216.1:0-32794 GCA_003547095.1 Diversispora epigaea
AAACGTCTTGAAATTTGTGTAACAAGACAACAAGAATCCGTATCCCTACGAAACAATAGCCACCGTGACGAATAAAAGAATAACTAGAGGAATGAGTCGCAGCACCGAAGAAAGCGGAACTAACGCTTTGATAAAAGGACTACAAGACGCTTTTCGTATCAGAAATGATGCGAAGATGCCGACGTTTGGAGGAGGAAATCGAGACCCTATGGAATGGTTGGAGGAATTCAACAGATCTGCTAGAATAAATCAGTACACTAGCGAATATAAACTTCAAGTCGTCGCCGGATACTTACAAGGTGCAGCGGGACTATGGTTCAGCGAAGTACAAGAAGGACAAAATCCCATTACGCATTGGAGCGACAGAAACCGTGTATCATTCGAAGCCTCGTTTCTAGCCACTTTTAAGACCACTGCATTGATAAATCAATGGAGGTTCGAACTATCAATGAAAATACAGAAAGTAAACGAAACAGTAGAGCAGTACGCTAACGACGTCAAGAAACTGATCAGACGCATTGATGGCGAGAACAGATGGAGCGAGGACGAAAAGGTCTGGCAGTTCCTAAAAGGATTACGAAAGGATATTGCCTATTAAGCGCGACCCCTTATCCTGTCCCAAGAAAATCCTTCTTTAGAAGCAGCAATCAGGATTGCGAAACAGTTCGAAGAGAATGCGCAGACATACCCTGAAGCCACGGTCGGGTATGGCACTACTACATACGTAAACCCTCAGGGATTTACGCCAAGTCGCGACCAGGACCGAAATAGAGAAGACGTAATAGAGCGCATTGTACAAAAGGCACTTGCGCCAATCGTCGAAAAGTTACAGAGAATTACGGAAAGGGATGAGAGACCTACACACACATCCTACAGAAGGCCGAACTACAACAACGATATTAGAGGTCAGAACACATGGAACCGTAACAATAATGCCAATGACCCGTTTCGCTGCTTTTTCTGTGGGCAAGCGGGACATATAGCGAGAATGTGCCCTACAAAGCAAGGAAACCCGGGAAATCCCACTACACTTCCGCCTCGAGAACCAGCTAGAGCGGTTCAGCCCCAAGCCAATGTCGCAACGAATTAATCCGTAAACCAAATACCGTTAAATGGCGCAAATGGCAACACATTCGTGACCCAACAAGAAGAAGTCAAGCAGCCCGCTACTACCACATGGGAAACAGCACGGCATTTAAACTATTAAGCGCACCTCCGGAGGGTGAGAGTGCGAGTGAAACAAATCCCTTATTAAAGACTAGCACAAATAATGCGAATGTGGCGGAAGGATCCGCGAACAAACAAACAACCCAGCCTATTGCTAAGAGGTTACGCTTAGGAAAGGGTAAAGAAGTATCCGAAGGATCACGACAAAGGAAGAAAAGAAAAGCACCTTCTCCACAACAACCATACATGACGCAAGCTGCCCCACCATATTCCATTGTCTCTGACCTGTTGAACACGAGAGCTAACATTACTTTAGGACAGATCATGGCAATGCCACCTTTCCAAAATGATGTACGGAAAGCTTTGGCACCCAAACGAACAAAATTAGCAAAAATCGCCAACCATACGAAAATAGAAGGAAATACACCTATGATGTGCAAGGCCCAGGTTGCGGGATGGAAGGTCGAAGTAATACTTGATAGCGGCTCTTCCATCAGTATCATCTCAAAGAGTTTCATGGAGTCGTTAGGACGAAGAGTAGAGAAGTCTTCCGAAAGAAGGATTACGGGTATACACGGCGAAAAACGCTCTAGTTTGGGAATTGTAACCCAAGTCCCTGTAAAGATAGGAAGTGTAACTGTGGCAGTGGACATGGAGGTTATCGATGCGTCCGGATACTCTCTGGTACTTGGCACTGACTGGCTGAGAAGAGCGGGTGCAATTATTGATTATCAGCATTGTAAACTGACGTTAAAAGACGAAAAAGGAGCGATTAGTATCCCTTGCCGGAACACCAATGAAGTGTCGCCGGATAGCGACGATGAGAGTGATAGCGAAAGTGATGAGGAAAACAATGAGAGTAGTGAAGATTCAGACGAGGAAACCGATGACAACGAGGCAAACTTTGTAGACCTCTCATACAATCTGCCTCAGCAAGGGACCAGTGTGAAGTATAAGATTACCTCCGAAGGGATACGCACAAATTCGGAGTATACCACGTGGGAGACCTATGATTACTTAACGTACTGTTTCGACGTCGTCAGAAAGAAGAAGAAGCGTAAACAAGGACGACAAAGTGTTACGGGACCAAAATCATCCTGCTGGTGTGAAAAATATCTTGAAACCAGGAAGGACAAATGCGAAACATGTGAAGAACAATTACGAGAGTGGGAAGCTATTTCAATACTACCGCAAAATGAAATACAAGACATACGTTGTAACCTGACACAAGGAGGAGCAGAGATGCTCGAGGAAAACCAGTACAAACCTTTAATTGCGAAGATTATCGGAGAATTCCCGAACTTAGCAGCAAGTGACCTCTCTCAGTTAGGGAAGACCGGCGTCTACCAGCATACAATAGATGTAGGAACTGCGAAACCTATCAAGTTGCATCCCTACCGAACTTCACCCCGACACTTGAATTTCTTGAAGGAGGAAATAGAGCGCATGTTGACGAACGGGTTAATCAAAAAGTCGTTTAGCCCCTGGTCTGCACCCACGGTAGTAGTTAGCAAGAAGAATGGAAAGTTCAGGCTTTGTATTGATTACAGAAAGCTGAACGCTGTTACGAAACCTGACGCCTACCCAGTCCCTCGAATAGCTGATATGCTAGATGCTTTAGGACATTCCGCTTTCTTTTCTACCTTGGACCTAGCATCAGGGTTTTGGCAAGTGGAAGTAGCAGCAAAGGATCGCGAAAAGACCGCTTTCACTACCCCATTTGGAATATATGAGTTCCTAGTAATGCCGTTTGGACTGATCAACGCTCCCGCAACGTTCCAGAGAGTGATGGATAGGGTTTTCCACGAAGTTGCGTGGAAGTTCGTACTTGTGTATATAGACGATATTATCATCTACTCGAAAACTCGCGAAGAACATGAAGAGCATTTAAAAGTTGTTTTTACCCTTTTAAGGAATGCAGGTTTAAAGATAAATCTGGAGAAGTGCGACTTCTTCCGAACGAGACTAGCATTTTTAGGCCACATCATAACGATCAAAGGGATAGCCCCTGATCCGGCAAAGATCGAGAAAGTGAAGAGTTATCCTGTCCCAAGAGACAAAACGAATGTCCGAGCCTTCCTGGGACTTGCGTCCTATTATAGAAGATTTGTAAAAGAATTCTCTACTGTCGCGAAACCGTTACATAACCTTACGAAAAGGGACGTCGTGTTCGAATGGAAGCATGAACACCAATCCGCGTTTGACTTGTTGAAGGGCCGTCTAACTTCGGCACCCATAATGACGTACTCTGATTTCACGAAACAATTTATACTCGCTACCGATGCATCTGACTGTGGAATTGGAGCTGTGCTCTCACAGAAAGATACGGAGAATCACGAACACCCCGTTGCTTATGCTAGCCGACTGCTGTCCAGTACCGAACAAAACTACACTGTCGTTGAAAGAGAGTGCCTCGCTGCCATTTGGGCTGTACGACATTTCAGGCATTATTTGCATGGTCCCAAGTTTGATTTGTATACTGACAACCTAGCCCTCACATGGTTGAAGAACCGTCCGCAACCGAAAGGAAGGATTGCCCGTTGGATCTTTGAACTATCTGAGTACGATTACGAAATAATTCACAAACAAGGGCGTCTTAACGCCAATGCAGACACTTTATCTCGGATCCAGTACTAAAACTAATAGAAGAAACCCGGAAACTCAGATAAATAGAAGAAGACTTACGAAACCTTTCGAAAATGGACACGGAAACTTACAATCAAATAACCGAGTACTTAATCAATCACACTTTTTCCCCAAACTGGACAAGCGAGCAACGACGACAATTACGACAGCAAGCGAATCATTATATCGTGCAAGACAATTTATTATTCAAACGTAATAAGGATGGCAGCCCATTACGGGTAATATTGAAAAGCGACGTAACAAAATTACTACATAATATGCATAGTGTGCCAAATGCGGGACATTTCGGTATAAAAGCTACAATCGACAAAACGAGAAAGCGATATTTCTGGCCCACCATGGGCATAGACGTAAAGAACTATATAGAATCCTGTGACGCGTGCCAACGACAGGGTAAACCTACGAGAACCGAAGAAATGCGACCCATTAAAGTAGGGCAAGCGTTCGACCGATTAGGAATAGACATCGTGGGACCTTTGAAACTGACGTCCACAAAGAAAAGATACATTATAGTAGCTACGGACTATTTCACAAAATGGCCGGAAGCTAGAGCAATAGAAAAGGCAGATGCGATGACCGTCGCATGGTTCCTATACGATGAAATAATATGCCGTCACGGATGTCCGCGAGAGATACTGTCAGATAGAGGAGCAGTATTCGTCAGCCAAGTAGTAGCGAACCTAGTAGAGATAATGGGATCTCATCATAGACTTACGTCTGCATACCACCCTCAGAGCAATGGCCTGACAGAGCGGTACAATCAGACCTTATGTAGGGCTCTGGAAAAGTGCGTACAAGAAACAGCATACGACTGGGATGTGTTAATATCTCCGGCACTTTTCGCATATCGGACCATTAGGAATAGGACGAAAGAATACGAACCCTTTTACCTACTCTATGGTTGCGCGCCTACATTGCCCATAGAACTCGACATAGTAACATGGCCAGCTACGGAAATTAACGAAAGACAGTATGAGGACCTAATCAATAGAAGAATTAGCGAGATGGTAGGAGTATTCGCAGACAACAAGATCAAAGCATCCAAGAACATAAAAGATGCCCAAGCACGACAAAAGAGGGCTTACGATAAAAGAACCCGTATTATGACGTACAGAAACAACGATATGGTACTAGAATATCGATCAGATTTACAAAATGTTCATGGTGACAAGTTTCGGAACAAGTGGACGCGACCCTATTTCATTCATCAAGTTTTGGGAAATGGGTCATACATATTGAGGACTAGTAACGGAGAAGTATTGAACCACCGACCTGCACACGGAAATCGCCTAAGGTCTTACAAACAAAGGGGTTTTATCTCACGTGAGCTAACAGAGAACAATAGCCGTGCATGAAAGACAAGGATAAAATGCGACATTTCCCGAAACACGACGAAGAACATTTAACATGACCCACCTACAAATCTCCGAACGCTTTTGTGAGCGAGTCAACAGGTTGCGTGAAGAGTTATTAGAACTATCGAGAGGTGCACAGCTTATACTAGATGACACGGGAGCATATCTGGTAACGGAAGGTTACGCAATAAACCTGGGAGGACCCACGAGCGATGAGGTAGTGCAGCGAGAGAACGACATGTTGCTCCCATATGCCTTGGATACAATAACCGCACCCGAAGAAGTACACGATCTTACGGAAGCAGTGTTTGATCACGACATAGCCGGGCTGCTCTCTGTAGCCACAGATCCAGATAATCCTAACGGACAACGGGTAAACGCTTATAGAAGGCTCGGAGAGTATATTTCTACTTTCCAAGAAATCCGTACGGCTACGTCGATAAAACACGAGTTGCAAGGGTATTCCCATCAGAACGGATCACGGACATACCAGATAGCGCAAAGGTTAAGATCTCTCGCGCAAGCAGTCGGAATGCTGCGACCAAAGAATCTCCAACTGGTCACACCTGACTGGATCTACAAGCTTCCAAAACAGGAGTACGAAAGATTACTAAAAATGTGCGGCGAAATGCATTTGCAGTTAATGAGCGATTTATGGGGTATGAGTGTGGGGTCGCAGGAGCTCTTCCTTGAAGGAGGAAATGTTTGAGGGTGCACGAATTCCACATGGAATGTGCACGGGATTTCGAAATGTTGCGAAGGTCACGGGAGATGACATTGAGATGACAGTGTAACTGGATGAGTGTGTTACCATCTAGATGACAGATTATTCATCCTTGTACGAAGTATTTCATCCTTGTGTGTCATCTTTAAAAATAGAAAAGAACGTGTTTAGACGCGACAACACAGGATGAAGGAAAATAAGTTCGAAAGTGTATAAAATAGACTGGTAATTTAGGCTGCGAAAAGGATCGGCTCATTTTTACAATTTTATGATTTTAATTTCTTTTGGCATATTCCACATAATTACGAAAATCTTTTACTTAATCTGTAATAATAAAATTAATAATCTTTTGGTACGCATTTTATAATAAAAATAAATAATAAAGATAGAAACATATTGTTTTGATTTAGCAGCAGAGATAAGACACGCCAAAGCAGTGATATATTTTTGTTGTTACATCTTTGCAATAAGTTTAAAAGTTTCGATATACGCCGTAATAATTTGATACATTTTTAATCTTTTTATTTCGTGATAACGGTAATATTGGTGAGAAACGGTTAACAGCCCGTAATACCTCTATTACTAATTTTGTAATTTCTTGAATAAAGTTACTGAATAAAGTCTGAAGCTAAGATTCGGAAGTTTGCGTAGTGAGCTGTAAAAAGATACTTTTACTCCACTTATTCACGTACCTTCAGATCGCACCTGTGTGTACTGTGTTAAGAGTTTATTTTATATATCTATTCGTTGCGAGTAGGCAAGTGACTGCTTGATCCTACTGGCGGATAGTGGGCGTTACGAAATATTGCGTACAAGAGTACGTTGAGTTAGTACGAAAAGGGGTGTGACGAGAGTTCGATTTAGTGGGACTGATTGACGTAACTTTACTCTTTGTTCTGGGCAGACCGCCACAGTATTACTTATTTAGGGATGTTTCGCCGATCGTTGTAGTTGTATGTGGTTAGTGGGTGTTCGTATTTGTTATGTGTTACGGGTTTTGTGTGATATTAAAATATCCCATAAAAAATCCGGTGGCATTTGTGGTTGATGCGGTCCAAGTGTGGATTAGGCTCATCTAGAAGAGCTTTAGTGTTGTATCTTGTGGGGTTAGTACTGCCTTAGAGAGGATTAGTCTGCGTAGATTATTTCCTTAATGCCTGAAAAGGAAGTTGCGATGATTTTATTATAATACTAATAAGCGATTATCTAATCGGTATATATTTGGAAAAGTGGATGCTTATTAATAGCGAAGATCCGGTGTTAGGAATTTTGAAAATCGCAAATAACATGCACATTTTATTTCAAAAAATAAACAATATAAAATATTTTGAAGGAAAAATATCGAACTTTTTTTAAGATGTTTATTTTTTGAGAACGATCATACATCACGAAGTTTGATGCATGTATTTTTTTTTAATTTATTTAATTTAATAAAATATTTATTAATTTATTTAATTTAATAAAATATTTATTAATTTATTTAATTTAATAAAATATTTATTAATTTATTTAATAAAATATTTATTAATTTTGAACGAATGAATCGTTTCATCACGAAGTTTGATGCACGTATTTTTTTTTTATTTGATTTAATAAAATATTTATTAATTTATTTAATATTTTTTAATTTATTTAATTTAATAAAATATTTATTAATTTTGAACGAATGAATCATTTCATCACGAAGTTTGATGCACGTATTTTTTAATTTAATAAAATATTTGTTAATTTTGGGAACGAATGAATCATTTCATCACGAAGTTTGATGCACGTATTTTTTTTTAATTTATTTAATTGACGATCCGCCACTAAACGGGTTAGCTAGTATAACTATGATCGACAAAATTCTATTTTAATAATCTAAAAATAAATACTTTATATGTATTAGTATACATATTTAAGGAGTGGCGCATTAGAATGAAAATTTTCGAAACTTTATAATCATGATGTTGTTTAACGCTGAAAATGAAGAAATAGAAATTTTCGCAAATTTTAAACGATTTTTATAAAATTTAAAGCTGCTAACCTTAATTTGTAAAATATTCCATATTTTTTGAATTACTTTTTTTTAAAAAATCTATTAATATATGTTTGAAAGTATTTATATAATAATTTTGAGACTTCTAGCTAATACTTTTATTAAATAAAAAATAGTAACGGGATTTTGCTAAAATTTTGGTTAATTGGCAATGTTTAAGAATTTTTTATTAAATTTTTTTCTTTATAAAAATTATATTATATACTTGAATAAAAAACTCCTAATCTCAAGGTTTTTTCAATAAAAATTTCAGACGATTTGGTTAGAAATTGACATACTTTACTTTTGCGGCTGTCCACATTCCGGTTTTGTCAATCATTTTAACCTGTTGAGTGGCGGATCGGCAATTAATTTAATAAAATATTTATTAATTTATTTAATTTAATAAAATATTTGTTAATTTATTTAATATTTATTAATTTATTTAATAAAATATTTATTAATTTTGAACGAATGAATCGTTTCATCACGAAGTTTGATGCACGTATTTTTTTTTTATTTAATTTAATAAAATATTAATTTTGAGAACAAATGAATCATTTCATCACGAAGTTTGATGCACGTATTTTTTTTTTTTTAATTTATTTAATTTAATAAAGTATTTATTAATTTATGAATGGAAATTACATAAAATTCAAAAATCAAGAATATGATGATCGAATAAATACATCATGATGTTCCCCTTTTTACAAATTATTAATTAACACATGAAATTTTATTTCGTATTACTAATTTACTTTTCTTCATTAATAGGATCTTTGATACCAGACATGCTGCGTGTGGGCGAATTAGGTTTCTGAGCATCACCTTCTTGAAGCTTGTTGAGCGCAATATTTTGGATGGAACCGGTGTTGGTGGCTGTCGCTACGTTTTTTTTCTTGTTATTGGATAATACGAACGAAGAAGGGTCGAGGTTATGGAAATCGGTGATTTTTTTATTTGGATTATGATTGATGGCCTGGAACTTGTTTTTGTTGGGAGGGTTAGGGTTAGGGAAGGAAGGAGGAGAAAGGTTTGCATCGTGGGTAATACTTGTGGATTCGATGGGAGGAGTTGGTACGATGGGAGGAGTTGGTACGGTGGGTGCGCTGACGGCGGGTTTTGGAAATTGGACATCGGGACTTGAGATTTCTTGAAGATTTTTGGCGGTGCCGTCGTAATTCGTTCTTTGGCGTTTTAGGGACTCGGAATGGAATTTCTTATGGATAAAATTTTCAAAATCATCGGGGGGAGCTGTTTTTGGCACATTTCTGGATCCTTGAGGCTGAGTTGGAATTGCCCGCACGGAGAGTAGATCGAAAGAGCAAGCTTCGATGAAAAATTCAACCTTGTCGTCGTATTTCGTGGTTTGGTGCAAAAGACCGCTGATTGCATAGAAATTATTAAGGCGTAACCTATCGGGGGTTATAGCTCTAAATCTTGGACTGTCGTTTTTGAGAGAAACCGTGAAAAAAAGTTCCCGAAGTTTTGGTGGCGAAAAACAGTAGATAAGAGCGCTCGTTTCGATGATAAGCATTTCGCCTTCGATACTAGTGTGTGGTTTCTGACCGTCTGGAATAATTTGGCATTGTAAGTTCACATAGGGGGCCGAAGGATGGAGGTCAATAATATTCCATGACCGAATTCCGGGTGGTGGTGGTACGCATTTCGCTTTATCAATAACGACCTACATAACAATGAAGTTAGTGATAAATTTTTTTTTTTTACGAAACAATTAAACATACCAAGACTCCTTCTGGCGAGTACACCGAGTTTTCTTCATATGTCAACTTTCCTGACATGTTGACAACGTCACCTTCCGAAAAATCTTGAATATGATTGCTTTGATAAAAATATTTATAGCTAAAATCAACAATTTCTCCAAATTGGTTCTTGTAACTTGCCGTTCCCCAAGTGCAAGTGAATGTTGAGTTCTTCTTGTACGAATTGATATATGCGTCAGTTGTAAGCGTAGCCATTGAGAGCAAAATAGTATAATATTTTAATGTTTTAATAAAAGATTATATTTATTTGCATTGTAAAGGAAAAAAAAAAGGGTTGCTATTTATCTTTCGCGATAGTATATTACATAATTACAATAGAAATAGAGAGAAGGGGTCCTTGATAATTCCTGGGAAATATTTTTTGTTATTCATTTTTTCTTTATTGTTTAGGTAAACGTTCAATATCTTTTTTGACATGTCCTTTTTTCTTGAACAATATGAAGGGGTTCATAGAAATTAAAAAAAAGNGGAGATAGAATGTGGCGCCATGAGAAAAAAATAGAAGGGGTTGATAATACATTCTATGAAAAAAAAGAATAGAATGTGGCACCATGAGATATAAGGGGTTGCTTTGAATATTATACAAATTAGGCATTGTACAGATTATGCATTATGCAACAATTATGCAAATTCGGATGATGTTCCACGAAAATAAGGTGTGATCAGATAATTAATTAAGCATTTCAATTAATTAAATCTTATTGTTATATTTTGTTTTTTTCGACAAATTAAGCTGATGTTATATTATTTTTTTTAATTTGCAATGAATTGATTTCTCAATTCAATAAAATAAGATGCGAGTTAAATATTTTTTTTATTCGTTAATTAACTAATTAAAATAATTAGAAAATTCAATATAAAGACTTAAAAATTATTTCTTATATTATTTTGTGACAGTTTTTTAAGATTATTTCTTGTCAATTTCTTATTATCTTGCTGTTATTTTTGTTGTTTTGCAATATATTCATTCTTCTACTGGCTTTTTATTTAAAAAAATCTATTAAAATGTCTTTTCAATTATTTTTTGTGGATCTTAATCAAACCTATTCTGAAATAGAATCAGATGCCAATTTTAATAATTCTTTTATATCTGGTTCAGCTGTTCAAGTAGAGGCCAATTCAAATCATTCACGTGTTCCTCAAAGAGTTCTATCTGTAACACAACTACAACCTGTTCATAGTCATCTACCATGGATTCCATCAAGAAAACTTAAAAATCTTAAAAATCGATTTGATAATGTAATTTTATATCAATTTCCGTGTATTCCATGTAGTTATTGTACCCGATTATTGTATCCACGTGAAACTCGATGGTTAATATATAATTCAGAAACAAATTATCCTCTTGTAGAAACATTCCCCCATATTCCTTTACAATTTCATCCTAATCAATCAGTATTAAAAATTGCTGTTTGTAATTCGTGTGTTAAACAATCTACTCGTCATTTACCTCCAACTTTAAACCCAATACCAGCTGAAATTGAAGCTGTGCCTTCATATCATAGAATTTATTTATCCCCTGTTCACCTTAGTTGTTCTTTAGGAAGAACTCCTGGATCTAATAATTTTACTAATTATCGTCATTTACAAGGTTCTTTTGGATATTCCAAAAATATTAATGCTTTTGCATTATATACAGGCACAATTGGTACAATTTTAAGTAGTGGAAAGAATTCATGGTATCATCCAACTTTGGAAAATGCTGCAAATTGGTTAAGAAATAATAATCCTCTTTTTTATACATATAATCATTTTTATACACGTGGAAACTCAGAAGGATTTCCATTAAATTTACCTACAGCTACTTTAATTACAAATAATTCATCATCACTTCAGAGACATTCAGGTCCTTCAGATTTAGTAATTCAAAATCAAGATTTTGACAATGAAATTCATAATGAAGATTATCACTTTTCACGATTAATGGCTGGATTTTTAACCAATTCTACAGATAAAGAGCTTCCAATTTCATATAATGATCCAAATTTAGAAGCTTTATTATTTCCTGATTTATTTCCATTAGGTAAAGGTCATTACAAAAATCAGAGATCATTACATGAATATCGAATTAATATAGATACATATGGTAGTTATATTCGTTTACATTACACATGCCCAGATCCCCGTTTTCGTTTAAGCTGGTATTGGTCACATGTTTCATATTTAAATCTAGAAAAATTACGAAATCACCAAAATCGTATACGTATTTTAAAACAAAAAGCTATTGACAGAGAACATCTACCAACTGTAACAAATTTAATTACAAATAGTGTTTATTCCAATATTTCAATTGTTGATGAAATTAAAACAACTACAGTACCTTCTTACATTCGAACTGGTGANGGATCTAATAATTTTACTAATTATCGTCATTTACAAGGTTCTTTTGGATATTCCAAAAATATTAATGCTTTTGCATTATATACAGGCACAATTGGTACAATTTTAAGTAGTGGAAAGAATTCATGGTATCATCCAACTTTGGAAAATGCTGCAAATTGGTTAAGAAATAATAATCCTCTTTTTTATACATATAATCATTTTTATACACGTGGAAACTCAGAAGGATTTCCATTAAATTTACCTACAGCTACTTTAATTACAAATAATTCATCATCACTTCAGAGACATTCAGGTCCTTCAGATTTAGTAATTCAAAATCAAGATTTTGACAATGAAATTCATAATGAAGATTATCACTTTTCACGATTAATGGCTGGATTTTTAACCAATTCTACAGATAAAGAGCTTCCAATTTCATATAATGATCCAAATTTAGAAGCTTTATTATTTCCTGATTTATTTCCATTAGGTAAAGGTCATTACAAAAATCAGAGATCATTACATGAATATCGAATTAATATAGATACATATGGTAGTTATATTCGTTTACATTACACATGCCCAGATCCCCGTTTTCGTTTAAGCTGGTATTGGTCACATGTTTCATATTTAAATCTAGAAAAATTACGAAATCACCAAAATCGTATACGTATTTTAAAACAAAAAGCTATTGACAGAGAACATCTACCAACTGTAACAAATTTAATTACAAATAGTGTTTATTCCAATATTTCAATTGTTGATGAAATTAAAACAACTACAGTACCTTCTTACATTCGAACTGGTGATACATATTGGCGTCAAAAAGAACATCATCTAAATACAATTGTAAAAAATTTTGGATTACCTCAAATTTTTTACACAATGACGATGGCTGAAAATAAGTGGCAACATCTTAAACGAATTCTTGAAAGTACAGATAATCATGATATAAATCCTACAAATCGACCATATCATACTTATGAACATTATCATCATCGTTTAAAATCTATACATCAATATCTTTGGAAATATCCTGATTTAACCAATTGGGGTAAATGGTTACATCATTTCGAATGTGATGAATTTCAAAATCGTGGAGCTATTCATACACATGGTGTTGCTTGGCTTGATAAATCAATAACAGAATTAATTGATAACAATGTAATTCGAGCTGATTTACCTGATCCTGAAACTGAAACTGAATTATACCATTTAGTAACAAGTAATAATATTCATCATTGTAATTTATTACATTGTAATGGTCCAGCACCTCCAGGTCAACAATGTAAACAAGGTTTTCCTCAACCATTATCTGATATTACATATCATCATCCAGGTGAATCACGTTACATTTATAGACGTACTAAATATACAGATCAATGGGTAGTTCCGTATCATGCACCAACTTTGTTATTGTGGGAAGGACATTGTAATATTTAATATGTTACAAACAAAAATTTTGCAAAATATGTTTGTAAATATATTACAAAACCAGAACCTTCGGATTTATTTGAAATTCGTGAAACTGATGCAATCAAAAGACATGTACATGCCCGTAGATTGGGATCAATGGAATTAACAATGTTGATGTTAGGAAAACCAGTTTCACGAAGTTCAATTGCAGTTGTTTTTTTGCCATCAACACCTCCAGAAAATAGACAACGAATAATTCGCCCTGCTCATCAACTCATACAAGATTTTGAAATGGATCCTTATTATACAGATGCAATAGAAAAATATTTTAATCGTCCTCGAAATTTAATATTTCAAAATATTACATATCCAAAATACCATAGACAATATAAAATAGTCTCAACTGTATCACCAAACAGATTATATTGGAAAGATTGTTTAAACAATATAATTGTATGCCGAAAAAAAGAAGTTCTAGTAAGATTTCAATATTTAACTATTGAAAATGCAGAAGATTTCTTTTACCAACAAATTTTATTACGTGTTCCAGCATGGAGTGAACAACAATTAAAAGGAGGATATTCTAATTATAAATTACGATTTCAAGCTGAATTTTTAAATGAATATCAGTCATTAATAACAAATTTTCAACAAACTTCAGAAACACAATCATTATTATTTTCACAAAATTATCAAAATCTAATTAACAATTTAATTGTTGCATTACAAAATGATTTAGGCGACATCATTAGAACTCAATTAAACAATTTAATTAAACCACCACGTTCCTTATCTTCATTTTCAACCCTCTTTATTTCAAATGATCAATATGAAATATATAATATTATCACAACCTGCTGGGGACCCTCTCACACTCATAACCTTCATCCTTTTTTTTTTCTAACTGGTTTTGCTGGTACAGGAAAAACCTTCATAACAAATTTAATTTTAAATTATTTAAAAAACAAAAACAAAAAATATCTTCTAATGGCACCAACTGGAGTGGCTGCCCAAAATATTGGTGGCCAAACTATTCATTCGGAATTAAGAATAACAGGAAATTCTTACAACTTTCAATCATTAGCCATTTATGATCAAACTTTATATCAAAAATTACTTCAAATTAAATATATTATTTTTGAAGAAATTTCTATGGTATCAGGATATCTTTTTTCATTTATCAGTAAACTATTTTCTAAAATACATAAGAATTCATCAGAATTTGGAGGAATTCCGGTATTAGTTGTTGGTGATTTGGCACAATTACCACCTGTTAATGGCACCCAAGTTTTTACTTCCCCTGTTTGGAGAAATTTCTTTCCTTTATTCCTAACAACTTCTCACCAACATCAATCAGACCTCCAATATTGTAATTTTCTTCATGAAATAAGAACAGGAGAGCTTAGCCAATCTGCAATAAATATGATAAACAATAAAATAGCATCTTACCAACCACAAAACAATGTTTTAACAACAACACACATTGTTGGATATCGTAAAACTGCAGATGCAATTAATAATTATATTGGATCATTTCTACCATCAACAAGTGAAAACAATACACAAATTATATCATATTCAAAAGACTTTATAGATGATGAAGAATGGTCCACAGCTGAATCTAACAAGTTATTTAAAAAATATACTAACTTTCCTACTGAATTAACACTTAAACAAGGAGCAAGAGTTATGTTTCTCAACAATAAACTATTCTCAGATGGATTGTGTAATGGTTCAATTGGTGTAATCTTAGAAATAGAAAATGAGGAAGCAGTAATTGTTGCATTCCCGTTAGAAGGGGGAATATCACATGTAAAAGTAATGAAAGAAACCAGTTATTTTTACATTCATGGATCCCGAGCACGAAGAACACAATTTCCCTTACAAAATGCATTTGCACTAACAGTACATAAAACACAAGGCCTTACACTGCCTCATTCTACTATATCTTTAGATGAATCAATATTTGCAGCAGGTCAAGCTTATGTTGCATTAAGTCGATCTCCTTCTTGGAATCAAATTGAAATTACATCATTTGATCCATCTGCAATCAAAACTGATAAACAGATGCTAATGGAATATGAAAGATTACAAAACATTTGNCCAATTTCAAGAATCTAGAAATTAAAATTTAAATTTTTCAAAATTCAAAATAAATATTTCGGATATTTTTATGCCTATTTCAAAAAACTAAGAAATGAAAATCCTACAAAAATAGAACAACCCGATGTAAAAAAAACCAATTACAGAAATGGCCTATCTACTCTTACTATAAAAATGTACAACTATTAAAATAAAACAAAATCCAAATATATCCGGTATATTCAAATAAAACTCTGCATATACAACACAATAATCTTGCTCCCCTCTTGTCCATGGCCGCTAGTTTAATATAAACATTTGTACAGAAATAGTTTTATTCAATCTATCACATCACAAATGTGAATAATATAATTAGCATTTTGGCTAATTATAAACAAATGTTTGATGCATATACATGCCGTTGAAATTCAAAAAAAGAAATTTTAATAAGGGCACTTGTTGTTGTAACTTCCTTTTTTGAATTTCGACGAATTCATTAGATATTATTTCTCGCTTCGAATAGTTTTTACCAAATTTTTTATNCCAATTTCAAGAATCTAGAAATTAAAATTTAAATTTTTCAAAATTCAAAATAAATATTTCGGATATTTTTATGCCTATTTCAAAAAACTAAGAAATGAAAATCCTACAAAAATAGAACAACCCGATGTAAAAAAAACCAATTACAGAAATGGCCTATCTACTCTTACTATAAAAATGTACAACTATTAAAATAAAACAAAATCCAAATATATCCGGTATATTCAAATAAAACTCTGCATATACAACACAATAATCTTGCTCCCCTCTTGTCCATGGCCGCTAGTTTAATATAAACATTTGTACAGAAATAGTTTTATTCAATCTATCACATCACAAATGTGAATAATATAATTAGCATTTTGGCTAATTATAAACAAATGTTTGATGCATATACATGCCGTTGAAATTCAAAAAAAGAAATTTTAATAAGGGCACTTGTTGTTGTAACTTCCTTTTTTGAATTTCGACGAATTCATTAGATATTATTTCTCGCTTCGAATAGTTTTTACCAAATTTTTTATTTTTATCAAATATTGCTTTGGAATATTTTTTTTTCATATATCAGATATTATCTATTATTCACAATCTTTTCTAATCACATATTTTTATATTTTTGTATTTTTATTTATTTTCAGATACAATAAGATTTGCGTAGCGAACGTGATTTTAAAAAAAGTGAAATACATGTTAATATGCATGCTAAATTATTGTTATTTTGGTCTGGGAGGATATTATAAGATCTTCTAAATTCGCTATTAAAAAAATTTGTTCTAATACAAATATTGGTGAATATAGGTCTCAGATTATAGGAATAAGTTCCATTATAATAAAATAAACTCTATACTGCTCTACATTTATCACACCCAATTAAGCCGGTTATAATTCCAAGAGTGTTAAGTGTATAATTACCACAGCTTGTTGTCCAAGAAAAAAGAAAACAACCATTCGGAGAAGTAAAAGTCCAAAGATCACAATCGGGATTGTTAAAACAACATTTACAACATTCCACAGCAGAAGTAGCGCCGCAGAGTCTCAAAGGTGTAGTTCGTTCCAAATAGGAAATATTATTTTGCCCCGTTCCTCCTTCGTTGCAGCATTTTTCAATAGGAGGAATAGGAGTGGGATTAGGAGAACAAATAGTTTTGGTAGTAGTAGGTGTACAAGTTACAGTTGTTTTTTTGCAACCATTGCAGTTCTCGTATTTCACATTCTTTGGACACCAACAACCACGGGTTTCTTGAGGGAGAAGATGACCACAGGACTTAGTGAAAGTCACTGTTTGAGATTTTATCTTAGTTATTGTGCATGTTTTAGGTTTACGCGCGTCAACGATAATAGCCAAACTTGAAAGAAGAACGATCAGGAATAGATTGAAAGTTTTGTGATTCATTATTGCCATAAATTTATAAAAAAAAAGAACTTCCCAAATTCGTTTTAAGAATAAAATATGGAAAATTGAGATTTAGAGACCTTATATAAAAAAAAGTTCAGCAATTCATTGTTCATTGACAGTTTTTCGTACCGACTTAATGCATAGCATACGTATGTGCGTACCAACATTTTTACAATGAAAAACATTTATGTGTTGAGTATTTATTTATTTGAATAAAGAAAGTGGACAATTTCCTTTTCAAAAAAAAACCTAATATAATATCAGCCATTTTTCTAATATTTATCCTATATCCTAATCCTATATATTAATATTATCCTAATCCTTAATTTATTATTTTTTTTCTTTGCCAAAAATCAAGAGTCGTAAGATAGAGATAATAAGATGAAATGTATAAATGAATTTTACGTTACGTTGAATTCAAATTTCATAATTGAAAACAAATGGATTGTCTTGTCATTTGATCAATTCGATTAAATCCATTCAAATAACCAGTTTTTAAAGTACATATGTAATAGTTACACAATTTTTTCATATTAAATTATAATTGTAATTGTAATACTTAGAACCCCTTGATTACGATGTGCATTATTGATACACAGATACAGATCTGCTATAGCTATTTTCTTTTCGACTTTTAATTAAATAAATAAATTACGAAATAAGAACAAATAATATTATTATGATATTAACAAGAGCTCAAGACCGGGGGCGTTTTATTAGCTTTTTAGTTTATACAATTTAGAAATACTTTGAATCCTAAATTATCAAATATTATAAGTTATTTATTAATTAATTATTTTTAGTAGTACATATTTTTTTAGAACTTTGGTTCGAATTTTTTCAGATAAATAAGTTATTATATTCTTACCTGATTTCTTTCTTTATGGTAAAATCTTTATTTTTTAATATCACTTACCTGATTTCTCTTCTTTTTTAATATCTGAATTGATGGTGGATTCTATAATAAGATCTTTAATACTTGTGATTTTGTAATAAGATCTAAATTAATTTTACAACAAATATCACAATTATATTATACAAACTATTGTAAAAAATAGTTGTGCATAAATTTTCAATTTTATTTAAAAATCTGAGTTGGCAACGAAGTAATTCATTGTTATAACTTAAAAAATAGTTGGAAAAAATATCGATATAATTTTTTTGCAGAGGTGAAATTAAATGTAGCTTCAATAATAACAAAGAAATGTAATGAGATAGTAATTTCATAGGAATGAAAATAAAAACTATTTTTTTTTATTTTTTTATTATAATTCACTTTGAATATGTATTTAGCTTTAATATAATGTTACTACCAGGATTGAACAAGTAAATACTTAATAATATTTTTCTTACCACATAAAAATTTATTTTTTTATGCTGATGAGTGCTTATTCTACTAAAAAACTTAAAAATCATTTCCTTTACCATAAAATTAAAACATTAATCAGCATAAAAAAATAAATTTTTATGTGGTGAGAAAAATATTCTCAAATGTGAAAATAAAAAATATATTTTATTTCAATAACAAGAGCTTCTATCCAAAATAGAAACACTTTAATAAAAAAAATCACTCTCTGTATGTAAGTCCTGAGAACTTTCGAAAATATTTGCCTTATAAAATTTCCGGATGTAGTAAAAAGAATATTAGAATATTGATAATTTTGATACGAATAATGATGAATGTAGATCATGATGAATGTTGTTCATCAATGTGAAAAGAGAGAAGAATTTATCAATTACCACGAGCATTTTATTTACTAAGAGTAAAGTATTTAGTAATTTAAATATTTTTTATCATCCTAATTCTTATTTTGATTCATATTTAAATCCATATTTTAATCCACAATTTGATTCATCATCACTGGTTGATTTTACATTTATAAAATACAATTAAAATTTTTGAATTAATTTATTATAATACATCTCCATTTATTACTTCCTTTCCTTCCCCTCTTCCTTCTCTTCATCTTCTTCCACCACTTCTTCCATCATTACCATTTACCTTTTCTCTCTCCCAAAAATTCTTAATAATTTACTATAACATAGCCTTGATCATCTAAATAACAATACAATATTCAATAAAAATACTTGTTACACATATCATTTATATGTAATACCAATGTAATACATACATAATTTATTATGTATATAATACAGAAATGACAAAATAATGACTTAAACAGAAAAAAAAATAAATAAATAGCTATTCCGTCTTGACTTGACTGACACTTGTTTGTTCTTCTTTCAAAAAATTAATAAATAAAAAATAATGAATAAAAATAATTTAAATAAATAGAATAAATAAAATAAATAAACATATAGTATTAGTATATAATTTAATAATTATTTTACAAAAATTCTTTGCAATAATTAGTTGAAGAAAAAAAAAATTTATTTCTATAAAAATTAAAATAATTATTTTTTCATTCCGCATGATTTTAATTTTTTCCATGGATAATTAATTATAAAATAATTTCACTGTTCATGTTATCAAATTAAACAATGAATATTCATTGAATCATTAAAGTCATATAAATTTATAAACAGATTTAATTTTATTAGCTATATAAAAAAAGTTACTAATTAAATAATTGGTACAAATGACTACTCAAGAGAGAGATTAGTACAATATACCACTATTATAAAAGAAATGGTTAGATATGAATTTACTTAAACAAACAATCATGATTTGATAGAAGCATTGAAAATTTAATATATATTTTATATTTAGTCTAAAATAATAATGCAGACTATGTACACTGTATATATTATATATTAAATCAAATCCACAGTGATACATCAAAAAATAAGGCAAAAAATAGTATCTTTCATTCTCTTGATTCTATAAAACTCTAGTCAATACCTTTCTAATAGAATCAAATCTCAATTCTGATATTAAAAATCACTTTTAAATTATTTATTTTTAGTTTTATAAACAAAATTCAAAAAGATGTTTATAATGTTTTATATAATATAAGATATATTAATAATCATGCACAAATTCTTTATGATATGAAATATTATCAAGAAATTCATATTTATTTTTAAATAATGAAATACTAAATCATAATAAAGTAGAAATTACTAGCTATAAACTCATTCTCTCATAAAGTGTTAGCAAACAACAAACCTATTATAGCACAATTACCACCCTCAAAAAAAGATATAAATTTTTATTTGCTAAATTTGATAAAAGAATTATTAAAAAAAACTTTATAATAATTAATTCATTTACTAAAGAAAACATTCTGACACCAAAAAATCTATATTATATATTTAATTACATTTAAAATCAATTAGAGTCATATATTAACAATAATAACAATTATATTTTTATTAATTTCAAAAACAAAACCGATAAAAATATTTAAAAATATATTATTTGATAAATGAGTGAATAATTTCTTAAATGAAATAAATATATTTAAAAGTTATTTTAAATAGTTTTAATAAAAATAATAAGTAAAAACAATAAAAACAATAAAAATAAATAATAAAAATAAAAACAATATAAAATTTATAAAATTAATTACATTTATATTTTTATAAATTAAATTTTTTATTTGTTTTAATAATAAAAATAATAAAAACAATAAAAATAATAAAAATGAATCAATTAAAATAAAAATAATAAAAATAATAAAAATAATAAAAATAATAAAAATAATAAAAATAAGAAAAATAATAAAGATCATAAAAATAGTAAAATGAAAATAATAAAAATCATAAAATTAATAAATAGTATAATTTTGAATCATAAACTATAGGATTACATTCATATTTTTATAAATTAAATTTATTATTTAAGAAATGCTTAAAAAGTAAATATAAATATATTTAAAAATTATTTTAAATTGTATTAATAATAAAAACAATAAAAACAATAAAAATAATAAAAATGAATTAATAAAATAAAAAATAATAAAAATAATCAAAATAGAAATAAATAAAAATAATAGTAAAAATAATAAAAATAATAGTAAAAATACAATAAAAGCAATAAAATTAATAAAAATAATAAAGATCATAAAAATAGTAAAATGAAAATAACAAAAATAATAAAATTAATAAAATTAATAAAATGAACTATAGGATTACATTCATATTTTTATAAATTAAATTTTTTATTAAAGAAATGCTTGAATTTTAAATAGTTTTAATAAAAATAATAAAAATAAATTAGTAAAAATAATAAAAAATAATCAAAATAATAAAAAAATAAAAATAATAAAATTCATAATAAAATAATAAAATAATAAAAATAAAATTAGTAAAAATAATAAAAAATAATCAAAATAATAAAAAAATAAAAATAATAAAATTCATAAAATAAAAAAAATAATAAAACTAATAAAATAATAAAATAATAAAAATAATGAAATAATAAAATAATAAAAATTATAAAAATAATAAAAATAATAAAATAATAAAACTAATAAAAATAATAAAATAATAAAAATAATAAAAATAATAAAGATCATAAAATAGTGAAATGAAAGTATCTTAAAAGTATAATTTTGAATCATGAACTATAGGATTACATTCACATTTTTATAAATTAAATTTATTATTGAAGAAATGCTTGAAAAAGCAAATAAAAATATATTTAAAAATTATTTTACATAAAAATAAATTAGCTAAAAAATAGTAAAAATAAAAATAAAAACAAAAGTAATAAAAATAATAAAAATAAAATAGTAAAAATAATAAAAATAAAAACGATAATAAAATAAAAAGAATGAATAAGGGGTATAATATTATACTTTTAAACTAAAATTATTTTTTTTAAAAATTATGTAAAACAAGGAATTCAAGCCCCTGATCCTGAACCCTTGTTTATTCATTTATTAATTTTTAGACGAAAATGGGTTGTTGTACAATCATGTGGTCAAAATATTACCTCTGCAAATGATTTTTGTTTATGATACTAACGTGAAAATTCCAAAAGTAGCTAAATTTCGGTAATAACTCCGTCTGATAATTAAATTCGAAAAATTGCACTTATAAAAAAATCTTATATTGAATCGTAAATTCTGATACAAATTTATTGATTTTTTTTTTTTTAAAAAAATAAAATTCTGCCTTAAATACTAAAAACAAAAAAAATGTCATTTTATACATGCCCAGAATGCAATCAAGAATATAATGGAGTTTGGTGCAAACCATGTAACTCGAAACATTTCCTAAATGATTTTAATAATCGGACAAGTGGAAATGACAAAATAGATAAATTCATTCAAGATGCTCAACTAAATGCTAATTATTGGTGGCAAGTAATAGAATGGATACCTTATAATAGATTTAAAGATGTTAAACAAATAGGTAAAGGTGGATTTGGAACAATACATTATGCTAGGTGGATTGATGGATATATTATAAAATGGGATATTGAAAATCAACAATGGAAAAGAGATCAAGACAAAGATGAAGTAGGAATAGAAGTGGCATTAAAAAAGTTTGATAATTTTGTGAATTTCAACGATGTCTTAAATGAGGTAAATATTTCAATTAATATTTAAATTTGATTTTCAGATTATTAAATAACGTTTTAACTATAAATTAAAAATGTTTATATTATTAGATGGCAATTCACTTAAAAGCACGAACTGAATTTGCTTCGATTAAATTTTATGGAATTACACAAGATCCAGAAACACACTCATATATGATGGTTTTAGAATATGCAAAAGATGGAAATCTTCGAGAATATTTAAAAATTAATTTCAATAATATTAATTGGGAACAAAAATTAGAAAATCTACATGATTTATCTTTAAATTTGAGGAATATTCATAGATTAGATATAGTTCATCAAGACTTCCATCCTGGAAATATTTTATCATACGATTTTAAAGATCCTTTAGCAATAAGAATTTCAGATTTTGGATTAAGTAAATTAATAGGGGCAAATCCAAAAAATCCTGAAAAAAAGAATATAATTGGTGTATTACCATATATTGCTCCGGAGGTATTAAGTGGCGATGAAGAATATACAAAAGCTGCTGATGTATATTCATTTGGAATTATTGCTTATGAAATGATTACAGGCTTTCCTCCATATCCTGATATACCGCATGATAAAGATTTAGCCATGAAAATATGCAATGGATTACGACCAAAAATTCCATTTCATACTCCCAAATTAATTACAAGAATTATTATGAGGTGTTGGGATGCTCGAGTTACACATAGACCCACGCCTGAAGAATTAGGTGATGAGTTGTATAAATACTATGATTATTTAAAAGAAGGGAAAAATAAAGATTCAGAAATTGTAATTCAAATTAAAAAAGATGAATTTTCAGCAAATCAAGAATCAACAAATACAACAAATACAACAACTACAACTCCTCTTAATTATCAAACACACCCACAAGCAATTTATACTAGTCGACTTAATTTTTCAAAACTTCCAAAACCCAAGAACGAAGAAAACTTCGAAAGAGAACTTGAAGAATTAACTAAATCTATGTCTAATTTATGTCCTAGTAAGTTTGTTATATTTTGTTTATTTTATATTATATTATTTTTATAATTAATTAAATAAATTTATTTCTATGTTATTTAGGTAATTCTGATCTATTTATTTAATTGATTTAATCATTTGATTTACCTGTTTAAATTCATTTCTATGTTATTTAGGTAATTCTGATCTANTGAAGAATTAGGTGATGAGTTGTATAAATACTATGATTATTTAAAAGAAGGGAAAAATAAAGATTCAGAAATTGTAATTCAAATTAAAAAAGATGAATTTTCAGCAAATCAAGAATCAACAAATACAACAAATACAACAACTACAACTCCTCTTAATTATCAAACACACCCACAAGCAATTTATACTAGTCGACTTAATTTTTCAAAACTTCCAAAACCCAAGAACGAAGAAAACTTCGAAAGAGAACTTGAAGAATTAACTAAATCTATGTCTAATTTATGTCCTAGTAAGTTTGTTATATTTTGTTTATTTTATATTATATTATTTTTATAATTAATTAAATAAATTTATTTCTATGTTATTTAGGTAATTCTGATCTAATTTAGTTGATTGATTTGATTTATTAGTTTTTTTTTTAAAAAATCTTAACACTAGGTATTGAGTATGAATTTTCATCCCATTTAATTGGCTTAGCTTGTAATTTTGATTTTATAAAAATATGAATTTATCACAAAATCGACTAAGTATTAAAATATAATATTTCAACAATATAACATTATTGAACGTTATGATGCACACATTTTTAATGTTAAATATAAAAATTAATAATTGTAATAACGTGTACTAATTAATTTTTTTTCGATCTTAACTAAATTGGGGCAATAAGATTTTCTTCCAATAGTCAGAATGAACTTTGAAAGAGGCGATNTGGATCGATACCTTTTTTCGAATTCAATCGTTTCTGTGAATAATGGATGTTAATATAAATAATAATATAAATGTGATACGGACATCAATAAATTAATAAAAAATAAATAAATAATAATTTTACCTCAATTAAGGCACGCATATAATTCTTGTAGACGAGATACTTGTGAAAGTAATTCATATATTCCGTCAGCTGATTCCAATAATAAATAAAAAGTATAAAAAGTTAATTATCTAATTATTAAATAAAATGTAATATTATAATAATAGTTATAAAAGTTATTATTATGATTAAATGTTATTGGATGAGATGTTAATTTTAGTTTACTTACTTTTTTGTAAGCTCTCGAAAATTCATCCCGTTCATATTAAGGAACCAAACATTTATTCCAATTGAACTATAAAAATAATAATAAATAGTGATAAATAAATAATAAATAAATAAATAACAACAAACAATTAAAAATAAATAATAAATATTAATAAATAATAATAATACCTCTTCAATGGCTTTGTGAATAATTGTTCGCATAATTTCTCTTAAACGTTCAAACTCATGATATAATAAATAAATAAATACAATAAATAAAATCGATAAATAAATAAATAAATTAATTAATTAACAGAACATACTTTTTCTAAACACTATTCATCAAAATTATCATCACAAAGTTGAATCCTTTCTTCCAAGGGAGTTTTAAATTCCTCATATAAATGTTTTATACCTCAAGTTTCTCTTTTTGAACTGATAATCATTTTCAAATGATTTCATTTTTCCTCTCAAATTTTCCAATTGATCGAAATGTAGCCTTAATCTATCGGATAGATCCATTTAATAATATGAAATTCTTGATTCATGAATTCTTGAATTTGTCAAGTTAGTTGGGATCAACTAAATCATCTGATTCATCTCTTATTAGTGAATAAACAAAACATTCCTTTATCTATCTCATCTTGCGAAGTGTAATTGAAATGATGAAGTTGAATCGCACATTCTTCAAATTATTCGGGTAGTGGGGCCCATTTATATAAATATATATATTATATTTTAATTCACATGAGAATGGTGTAAATGAATATGTGAATGTTTAGATTAATAAATGTAAATAAATGGAATGTAGAATTTAAATGAACGGAATTAAAATAATTAAAATAATAATAATTAAAATGATTAAAAATTAAAGATTAAATACCACAATTCGGTCCATTTCATCATATTTATGGCTGCATCTATCAGTAATTAATAATAATGATTTATAAATAATAATTTATTAATTATAATAAACTATTGCATAAATAATAATAAATAAGAATAATAATTATTATTATATCCAAACCGTAAACTGAAGAACCCAGGTCAGAATCGAAAGTCACAAGAAAATAAAATGAAATAAAATAAATAAATAAATAAAAATAAATAAATTAAAAAAAATAAATAAATAAATAAAAATAATGAAATAAAATAAATAAATAAATAAATAAAAATAAATAAATNTATATATATTATATTTTAATTCACATGAGAATGGTGTAAATGAATATGTGAATGTTTAGATTAATAAATGTAAATAAATGGAATGTAGAATTTAAATGAACGGAATTAAAATAATTAAAATAATAATAATTAAAATGATTAAAAATTAAAGATTAAATACCACAATTCGGTCCATTTCATCATATTTATGGCTGCATCTATCAGTAATTAATAATAATGATTTATAAATAATAATTTATTAATTATAATAAACTATTGCATAAATAATAATAAATAAGAATAATAATTATTATTATATCCAAACCGTAAACTGAAGAACCCAGGTCAGAATCGAAAGTCACAAGAAAATAAAATGAAATAAAATAAATAAATAAATAAAAATAAATAAATTAAAAAAAATAAATAAATAAATAAAAATAATGAAATAAAATAAATAAATAAATAAATAAAAATAAATAAATAAAAATAATTAAATTAAACAAATTAAATAAATTAAATTAAATTGAAATCAATAAATTAAATTAAATTAAATAAATTAAATTAAAAATAAAATAAATAAATAAATAAAAATAAATCGGTGAAAATAAATAAAATAAAATAAAATAAATAAATAAATAAATAAAAATAAATAAATTAAATATAATAAAATAAAAATAAATTAAATATAATAAATAAATAAATAAAAATTTTATGATAATTAAAAATTAAAATATCAATAAAATCAAATACCTCTTGTAATAAATTAATGAATTACGGATAGAAAAAAAGTTTGCCACGAGCATTATAACTTAATTCGTAATTCATCAATCGAAGCAACATGTGGTATTATTGTTGACCAAATAAATTACAATCTTCTAAAATTTAATTCAAACCAAAGTCAAATATCGTGAAATATTTCATGAACTAGATTATTCATTCATTCATCATGGTTGTAAATAAATAAAAAAAATAGAATATAAATTTAAATCATTCATTATTATTATTATTAACGAGAAATAAAAGAAATCTTGTTCATCGTGCTTAAATATTCATGAAATGATGCATGTTGGCGATCTTTTTAATATCCGTAGTTACTTCATTATTATGTAATGGTTACTTCACATTATGTAATGTCCTCATCTTTATGTACTTACGATTTTCTTATTTTCTTGAACACAATAAAATTCTTCGATTAAACAATTATTTTATAATTGAATTTCTTGAGATTTTTTGAATACAATAAAATTCTTCGATTATACACAATAAACAATTATTTTCTAATTGATTACAGAAAAGTTGTATGAAATTTTGTAGTTTTCATTAGAGAAAAAACGAAAAAATATTTTTAATAATTTGATGCGCAGGTAATTAATGAAATAAATTTATTAAAATACTAGTATGACGTTTAATAATAAATTATAATTAATTATATAGTTCCTCCATCTATTGAATAAAAAATTCGAGCAATAAATATTCTGATTCCAATCACAAGATTGAAACCTTTTCGTTCTGGTGGTCTTGGAGGTTCAAATATAACTAGAAAATTTAAGATATTTAATTTTCCAATTAGAATGACAAATAATAATGCAATAAATAAGTAATTAGATTTGAAACAAATAAATATTTACCAAATGTCAAAAATGGAAGATTAGTAAATTCAAACTGCATAGAAATTAAATTATTAGAAATAGGCTTTATTATGATGAAGCTTTGAGAGAAGTTTGTTATCAATTATTGTTTTAAATTTAAAGTTATATTATGTAATTTTTTAGATTTTGTTTGAATAAGGAAGGTAGTGTAGTGCTATGTAAACGATTTCCTTAAAAAAAAATCCTAATATAGATTCCTACACTGACTAATATTAATATAGTTTCTAATTCTAATTAGAATTTAGAATTCGAATTAGAGGTAGAAATAGAAGAAAAATTTCACCTCAAATAATGGAGGTCAATTAAGTATATTTTTTTCCTTTGTTAAAAAACAGCGAATCCTGAAATAAGCACGAGAATCATTATTTATAAATAAAAAAATAATAATAAATAATTGGCTTATATTTCCTGTTGTGATATTTTTATTTATTAAAAAATTTTAATAAATAAATAAATAAAAAATCTAGAATTTTTTATTTCTCTAAACAAAAAAAAAATTTTACCCCAACAAATGAAAATCGATTTCATGTTTTTTTCATTTTTTTTTCTTAGTCAAAGTCAAATCTTTTTTTTCTTTTTTTTCTTTTGTCAAGAATCATGAGATAATAAGCATGAGAATCATTATTATTAAATAATAAACAATAAGCATGAGAATCATTATTATAACAACAGAATCAAGAGTAATAAGTGCAAGAATCATTATTACTATCTATCTCTAAACAAAATAAAATTACACCATTTAAATCTTGAGCTCAAAATAAACCAAAAAAATGAGGGAAGGATTATTGAATAAATTTATTTAAATAAACTAATCACTTTTAATTTTCTTCAGAAGTTTTTTTTTATGAAAACAAGAGTTCAAGGTTAGGGAAGTTTGAATTTTAAATTAATATTGTATATTTTTCTATTTATTTATGTTTGATGTACTTAATTCATAATACTACTGTTTTATTATTAAGTATTTTGTATAAAGCAATTCCATTAACTATGCCAGATGCAAATGTTCCCTTTTGTGAACTTATATATGCTAAAATTTCAAAAGTAGTTGACATTTTTCAAATTCATCAATTTATTTAAAACATTATTTAATCAATCATAAATAAGATGTTTTATGTAATGTTATTTATTCAGATGTTTTAATTATTTATGTTAGGTTATCTAATAGTATATCCATTTTTATATTTATTTTTATTACTAAGCATTTTTCAAAATAATAAAAATTGAAATGAAATCATTTCAAATTAATTAAAATAAATAATCTGATATATTTATTACCAAGTATTTTCAAATTTATTCAAAATAATAAGAATAAATAAAATTTGTTCATATTTATTCATAACATATTAATTATAAATAAGATGTTTTATGTAATATTATTTATTCAGATGTTCTGGAATTATTTTTCAAGCCTTGATTTTAATCATTGCAGAATTATTAATTTGCACATTACATTTTTGTAAAATGAATAAAATTTTGTGTGTAGGTAAGATATATTTCAATTTTTATGTCTAGAAAAGTTATGGTTATCTAATAATACATCCATTTTAAATTTATTTTTTATTACTTTAAAATAATTAAAATTGAAAAATTAAATTGTTTTAAATTACTAATCAAGTAATTTTAAGACAATACAATAACTGATTATTGTTTAATAAATTGGTTTTTTCAAATTCATCAATTAAAAAAATTAATAATAAAAATTGAAATGAAATCATTTCAAATTAATTAAAATAAATAATCTGATATATTTATTACCAAGTATTTTCAAATTTATTCAAAATAATAAGAATAAATAAAATTTGTTCATATTTATTCATAACATATTAATTATAAATAAGATGTTTTATGTAATATTATTTATTCAGATGTTCTGGAATTATTTTTCAAGCCTTGATTTTAATCATTGCAGAATTATTAATTTGCACATTACATTTTTGTAAAATGAATAAAATTTTGTGTGTAGGTAAGATATATTTCAATTTTTATGTCTAGAAAAGTTATGGTTATCTAATAATACATCCATTTTAAATTTATTTTTTATTACTTTAAAATAATTAAAATTGAAAAATTAAATTGTTTTAAATTACTAATCAAGTAATTTTAAGACAATACAATAACTGATTATTGTTTAATAAATTGGTTTTTTCAAATTCATCAATTAAAAAAATTAATAATAAAAAAAAAATTATGCATTTATTCTCAATCCTGAAATTAATTAATTTGTTTCTTAAGATGAAAATTTTGTTCACAAATTTTTTATGATAATAAATAATCTAATAATTTTTATATAAAATATTTATTTTATTTATTCCTGTATTTTCTTGACAAATAAATAATACATAAAATACAATAGACATTAAATTATAATAAGTATTTATAATAATTCAATCAACACATGAATAGCAAGTTGAAATATCAAAAAAAAAGCGAAATTTATTAGGGGCAATGTAATTATATTATTCATTACAATAAATATGTAAATGACAATCTCAATCTGATTATTTTTCAAACAAAAGGTTTTTTATTTATTTATTTGCTCATGTTGGAATAAGAATACATTATATTATTATATACAAAATTTAATTTTTGTGCTTAAGTAATAAATAATTAAAAAAAATAAAGCAATAAATCCAATTTTCTTTATAATAATTTGTTCATGTAAATAAAAATGTACATATGATTATAAAAATCAAGAAAATACAATAAAAAAAAAATAGTAAATAAAATACTGTGGCATAAACAAATGTGCTGCTTATAAATAAAAGAATAAATAAATCATATTAATAAATAAAATAGATGACATGCACATGATTATATAATACTATATAATAAATTTGGCATTTATTTTGAAATAAAAATGTGTAGTTATTTTATTTAATAAAACAATGAAAATAAAAATTTATTTTATTAAAAAAAAATGTTTCAAATTCACAAATTTGTTTTTTATTTTATATCAAAAAAAAACAATAATAAATAAAAAAAATAGTAATATTAAAAATACACCTTACTTGATTACATAATACCACCTCTATTATATAATCAATTATTAAAAATTTACATTTTTTACGAACAAAAAATTCATATCAATATTAATATGCATTTTGTCAAAAATAAAAAATTTTTCATCATCAAAGAAACAAAATGAATTAAAAAAAGTGATTGTCAAAGGAATAAATTGATCATCCGCAAAGTGCATCTCATAACTTTTAGGCTTGATGTAGCAAATGGTGATCATCAAAGGAACAAATTGATTATCCACAAAGTGCATCTCATAACTTTTAGCCTTGATGCAGCAGTTTGAGAACCCCTTGAATCAAAAAAACCCGCGAAAAAAAATAAATAATTGTTTTCATACTTTTATTTATCAAAAAGTGAAAAATACAAAAAATAAAAATTTCGTTTGTTTTTTTTGCAAAAAAACTCGAAGATCATTTCCTTTTTTCCCGAAAAGGAGCGATTTTCATGAAAAAATCTCCAAACTATTTATTATCTATTATAAAAAATGCCTTATATCATCTGTTAATTAACATAAATATAAAATTATTTCATTGTTTTTCTTTTCCTTTTGGGGAAAAAAGGAAATTTTTACCTTTTTGGGGGAAGATTTTCGGGTGTTGCTCTTCTCCGGAAAAGGTTAAAATTTCCTTCTATATCATTCAAATCTATAAAAGTAAATTTTTCCCTTTTTCAGATTTGAATTGTCGCTCTTCTCTGAAAAAGGGAAAAATTTACTTTTATAGATTTGAATGATATAGAAGGAAATTTTAACCTTTTCCGGAGAAGAGCAACACCCGAAAATCTTCCCCCAAAAAGGTAAAAATTTCCTTNTAACTATGCCAGATGCAAATGTTCCCTTTTGTGAACTTATATATGCTAAAATTTCAAAAGTAGTTGACATTTTTCAAATTCATCAATTTATTTAAAACATTATTTAATCAATCATAAATAAGATGTTTTATGTAATGTTATTTATTCAGATGTTTTAATTATTTATGTTAGGTTATCTAATAGTATATCCATTTTTATATTTATTTTTATTACTAAGCATTTTTCAAAATAATAAAAATTGAAATGAAATCATTTCAAATTAATTAAAATAAATAATCTGATATATTTATTACCAAGTATTTTCAAATTTATTCAAAATAATAAGAATAAATAAAATTTGTTCATATTTATTCATAACATATTAATTATAAATAAGATGTTTTATGTAATATTATTTATTCAGATGTTCTGGAATTATTTTTCAAGCCTTGATTTTAATCATTGCAGAATTATTAATTTGCACATTACATTTTTGTAAAATGAATAAAATTTTGTGTGTAGGTAAGATATATTTCAATTTTTATGTCTAGAAAAGTTATGGTTATCTAATAATACATCCATTTTAAATTTATTTTTTATTACTTTAAAATAATTAAAATTGAAAAATTAAATTGTTTTAAATTACTAATCAAGTAATTTTAAGACAATACAATAACTGATTATTGTTTAATAAATTGGTTTTTTCAAATTCATCAATTAAAAAAATTAATAATAAAAAAAAAATTATGCATTTATTCTCAATCCTGAAATTAATTAATTTGTTTCTTAAGATGAAAATTTTGTTCACAAATTTTTTATGATAATAAATAATCTAATAATTTTTATATAAAATATTTATTTTATTTATTCCTGTATTTTCTTGACAAATAAATAATACATAAAATACAATAGACATTAAATTATAATAAGTATTTATAATAATTCAATCAACACATGAATAGCAAGTTGAAATATCAAAAAAAAAGCGAAATTTATTAGGGGCAATGTAATTATATTATTCATTACAATAAATATGTAAATGACAATCT
>PQFF01000216.1:33329-156431 GCA_003547095.1 Diversispora epigaea
GAAAAAGGGAAAAATTTACTTTTATAGATTTGAATGATATAGAAGGAAATTTTAACCTTTTCCGGAGAAGAGCAACACCCGAAAATCTTCCCCCAAAAAGGTAAAAATTTCCTTCTATATCATTCTAATCTATAAAAGTAAATTTTTCCCTTTTTCGGATTTAAGTGTTGCTCTTTTCTGAAAAAGGGAAAAATTACCTTTTAAAGGTTATGATAATATAGAAGGAAATTTTTACTCTTTTTGTAAATAATTGCCACTTCTAAAATTTATTTAAAATTATCGCGAAATTTTTATTTATATCTTCTATCTATCATTCATCTTCTATCACTATCTTATTTTACTTTTTTATATTATCCTTTAAAATTGTAATAGGATATTATTGTTAATATACATTTTTTTTCATAAACGAAATCTTTAATTTTATTTTTTATTTTTTTAATAATTCTGAAAAAAAAATTTTATTAATATTTATAATAAAAATTTCAGTTTTTATAATTAATAAGATATATCTTAATATATGTCTTTTTAAAATCTCAATTTTTTTTTCAATGTAATTAAAAAATAAAAAATAAAAATAAAGATGAAAAAAAAAATTTTATTAATATTTAGAAGAAAAATTCCAGTTTTTATAATTAAAATTAAAATCTACTAATAAAAACTATCAAAAGAATCTAATAATATTAAATTTTATAATTTTGTCTCTCGCGAAACGTAGCGCAGATCGCGGAAACGAAATTATTTTTTCATCTCTCTCAGAACGTAGCACAGATCGCGAAGCCAAAATTATAAAATTTAATATTATTAGATTCTTTTAGATCAAAATTAAAATCTATTAATAAAAACTATCATCTGATAGCTAAAAGAATCTAATAATGTTAAAAAAAAATTTTCGTCTCTCGTGGAACGTAGCGCAGATCGCGGAGACGAAATTATTTTTTTTTTTTTTGCTATTTATTAATATCTTTCACCCTCTATTATTATCCTATTTTACTTCCTTATAATTTTATCCTATAAAATTTTATATTATTGTTAACATCTTGANTTATGGCATTTAATTTAAATAAAAAGATCTAAAAATTGAATGTTTTTAAAAACAATCAATCTTTTATTTGTTCAAAATATTAAAAAATATAAATCATTGAATGTCTGCAAAATTATAACCAAAAGGAAGTCCAATTTATATGCAATTTCATAATAAATTCTTAATAAATTCTTTTCAAATTATATTTATATACTTCTGATCTGGATTTATATTCTTGATTTTCCAGATGCAGATGTAAAAAGAAATTTATTCAATTTAATTATTTTATTTTAATATAGTAATTTTCAATGCTATGTAAACAATGAATTTCAGGAAACTCATCTGATCATATTTTAATTTAATATTTAATAAATTAATGTGAAATTTTATTAGTTATCCAATACCAATATTGAATATTTAAAACAGCTGATATGTAAAAAATTTCATTTGAATAATTTGTTGAATTTTAAATCTATTTAACCATACTTTCATTCAATAAATATAAAATTATCTCTTGAATACAAATTAAATTAATAAAAATTATACAAATATTTATAATATATTATTTAAAAATAATTAATTGAATTAATATAATTAATCATGAAATGAAAAATGAACAGAATAAAATATATAATTGAAACTTTTAATTTTTAAAAGATTGGTTCATTTACAGATTTTAGAAGATTTAAAAAATTGAAAAGTCTACTGACATAATTGCCTGTGGATATATTTGTCATTAGTTTTTGTATCATGTGTTATTTAATTTTTGAAAATTCTTCTGCTTTTAAAATTCAATCACAATTTCACCAGTATCTTTCAAATCATTATTAATATATTTTTCTACATTTTTTTCAATTAATTATTATCAAGATTCCAGGATAAAAATCAAATCATAATGAATTTTTTAACATAATCCAATATATTTATTAAAATAATCAGTATAATAAATTATACCAAAACTATCTTTTGCCATTTCTTTAACACCTTTTATCATAATATATCCATTCAATTACTTTCCGTGCATCTACATTTAGGTGAATAACTTGAATAAATTTATCTACTGTTTCATCAAATCATTAGCTAAGCAATCAACTGCAGCAATTGTTGATTTAGATAATTACCCACTTCAAATATTTACACATATAATTATTCCATTCACAAATGGACACCAATTAATAATATTAGTGTTTCACCCATCAAGGATATATATATCTGGTGAAATTAATGTAACTGAAACTGTTTTAATATTATTTCAATGACTTGGAAAACTATATATATATAAATAAATAATTTTTTCAAGGCATATACAGTTAATATTTTCTCAGGATTATCAAAAAATTATATCTAAACATAAACAAAGTAAGCAAATATAAATTATCAAATTAGTTTTAAATTATTTTCACAAATTTTAATATATAATTTATGATAGTTTATTATTCTCATACATTTATAAATATTATTACAAAATATTTACTCATATTTTAAGGATGCTGGAGATAATAATTACTACAAGTTTTCTCAATTTACAAAGATGTTTTAATTTCAGAATTGTATTTACTTTCTGTAATTCAAGAATAATTTTTCTTAATTTGAGAAAAATAAAAATTGCAGTGGAATTACAAGGAATCAAAACTATTACATCTATTCCTATTCTATCCAAAAACAAATTTTGGTGAAAGTAGAAGCTATACTTGAACTAGAAGTAACCATTATAGTGAATGTCAAGATTTGGACAATTTATATAATAAAAATATACTTCTGACTCCAAGTCACATTTATCTCATTTGTATGTCAGTAATGTTAGAAAGTAATATTATGCAATTGATTCCCACTTTTTTTTGTATTTTTTCTCATCCATTTATTTTTCATGACTGTATGAATGTTATGTTATGTAATGATTTGTATAGTTGAAAATGAGATAAGATATGTGTAATCAGAGGCAAGTGTAATTTTATTTGTCATGTACCCTCACATTGGACTGGCTAGTAATTCTTCTGACCTTAACCCATAGAAAGCATCTGGAAATTGTTAAAGGACAATATTCAGAATCAAAAATTTTCCAAAAACTATAGATAAAGAGTGATCAAAATTTAATGGATCAATTCTTAGGAAGGTTGTGGACTCAATTCTACAAATAATTGAAATAGTATTGGATGCAAAGAGAGGCCAACTAAATATTAGATATAAATTATGTAGATTTTTATTTTAATAAAAAATATGGTATTACTTTCTAACACAACTGTAAAATAATTGATTATTGCACTAATATATTTAACACTGTTGAATGTATAGCAGTTTAATGCATAAAATTGAAGCAATTAATAATAAGCAAAATTAAATCTAAATAATTTAAATGGGTTAATATTTAATATAAATCATCCCTCTAACAAATAATTTAAAAAGTTATTTATTAATGATAAACTTTGATACTATCTAATATTTACTCAGATATAAAATGTTTTCTAAATCAAATGTTAGCATAATGATCATTTTCAAAATTATTGATGCAAAAATTTTGTATCAATGTACTAAATATTCATTGATGTTTAATGATAGAATTAATATGAAATTGTATCTCTTTATAGTTTTAAATTACAAAATTAATTTAATATTCATCAAATTTCAAAACTTAAATGAAATTTTCTGCATATATTCTGTTTTTAAATATTCAGTATAGTATCAGCCTTCAAAACTTTAGATTTTCACATTAATATTCATTAAAATACTATTAATTTGAGAAATTCATGCATGAATGGATCAAATAAATAAAGATCAAATGCTAAAATTTAATAATTGATCAAAAATTCTATTTGACAAAATCAAGAATATAAATATTTTGATGCATGTATACATGTTTATCTAAAAATTCATTATGAAATTGCAATAATTTATTTTCTTTAATTTTGGACAAGTACAAAGAGTGCATTTAATAAGTATTGGAGATTTCTTAAACATAATCTTTCAAAAGAAGGATATTAGAAGATATGGTTAAAAAATTCAATTTTTTTTTATTTTTTTTTGTTTAAATTAAATTAAATATTATAAACAAAAAGCGCCCCCAACCTAGACCACTTGTTAAATAAATAAATATAGAGATAAAAAATTTTGATTTTAAGTGTTATATTATTCCACGCAGAAACGGAAAAATGACGGCTAACAAAATAATAATTGTCGATCTGCGTGGGGCAAAGCAGACAGGTTATATCCTGAAAATCATGCGAATGTGGTGTCTTTGCATCGTTCACGCATGCAATATTTAGACAATCATTTCTTTATTTAAAATCTGAAGTATTGTTAATAAAAGTACCGAAGTTCATTTCCGTCGAAAATAAAAAAGCTTGGCACTAAATTTCCGCGAGCTTGAGTTCACAAAATTTAAAAATAAATTAAAATTTCTATATTCATTATTTCATAATAATGATACGATCAGGTTTAAATCTGATTGTTTCGCTAATAGCATGGATAACACTTTTTTCTCTGACGTCTTCGATATCTGGTCTTGGAAGTTTCACACATAATGAAATGAATCTATTCGACACACCACCACAGATATGGCAATACGGAAAATATATCGATGGAACAGTGGTTACTCGAATTATTAATAGGGATCCTAATGTAACATCTCCTTCTAATGAATTATGGGTAAAACAAGTGTTATCTTTACGTATTATTTATCCCAATGGAACAGTCAGTGAAATAGACATAGACAACAAAGACTTAGAAATTCAAGGATTTAATTGGCACCTTACTACAAATCCTAGTACTGGTGCTTTCCAGGACCCTATAAGTATATATGCGCTTCAAAGTGGCTACTTAATTGTTAGATACTTCAATGCTTCAAATCCGGACGATATTAATACTTATGAAGAATGGGGACGTATTATTGATTGGAGTGGCAATTTATATGAGTAAATATTTTCAATAATTCTATCATATCATAATACATCATATTATATTTCACAATGACAATTATTATTACTTTTATTTAAAACCATGAAGAAAAGAATATTTTTCGAAGGCTTACATTAATAATGATATATGGTACCCATCATTAACGACAATAGTGACTAACATTGTTCCATCAAAAGGTTTTATAAGAACAGCAAGGAGTAGTATATCTCATTTCGAGTGGCAACAATATATGATGTGAGTTTTTATATTATGACATATGTTTGATGTTATAAGATTTTATAATTTTTATTTTATTTATAGAAGTGATTCATTCAATCTTAAAAAGCTATCAAATGAAAGTGATAATTCGGTATCGGGATGCAATGGATCTTATGTAATATTAAATACCATAGCTACTGTTGACGAGGGCTATGGCATAATTATAGGAAATTGCACCTACTCTAGTATTCCTATTTCCAAAATGCTTTTTTTAAAAATAGGATATAATGAAACATTTTCTACGGACCCATTTGTGATTTATGAATCTTATATTACAATATATAACATGTTTTGTAGTATTTCAAGTACTGGAATTGGAGTTTGGCCAGTTTGTATACTTAACGAAATACAGAACAATATCACTAGTCATGTGAAACTTGTTTTCTCAACATCTGGCGGCTTTATAAGAGCCACCCCATTAAGCAATTTACACGAATTACCCTCAAATCCTACTGCAGGATGGCAAGTAGAACGTATTCCTTATGGTGGTTATTTATTCTATGGTTATTTCCTGGAAAACAACCGAGCCAATACTTATGGATACTATTATGACGAATTTGAAAATAAATCTCAGAACTGGGAATTTCCAGAACCATCAGTTTTAAATATTCGAGGAACTTTGATAATTCTGCCTAATAATACTCTGTTAGTATCACAAATAGAAAGTAATAATACGTGGAATTTTCTTACCACTGATATACCTGAATACTCAAACAATTCGGATCATGGTTATTCAAATTTTCTAATAAATTCTACAAGTCCTACAATTAATGCTAATATTCCAATTTCAAAGGATACGGGTTATATTACAATCACATATTATGAACCTGTAGAACTTTCTGATGGGTATATCTGGATCTATCGAATTGATAGCGACGTTACTCAAAACGTTACTCGACAATTTGTTAATGCTAGTAATTATGAATTTTGTTCCATCTCTGATAATAGATTAACTGTAACTGTGAAAATTATAAGAAGTACCTTTAGTTATCCGAATAGCAAATTTTATGTTAAATTTGATAATAACTTTGTACGTGTACGAAACCCATACGGAGAACCCTTAATAGGTATAAATGATAATATTTGGAATTTCAATACAAGTATGTATTTAATATTATTTTATTATATGTAATTAATTTAAATACTAAATATTTTTCCTTCTTTATATTTAGTTCCAACAATTGAAGAAACTTATCCAGGTAAATTTCAATGCAATTGTTATTATGTGTGTTTGATATAAATCACTCAGAATGTATTGAAAATTTCTATAATAGGCACAGTATCTGGAGTGATGCGTTTAACTATAAAAGGCACCGAACATTACGAAAACCTTAATTCAACTTAAGATAATTTCATTTCTGATCTACGAATTAAATTATCTAAAATTATTCCGGCTAATATTGAGCGACTTAGTCTAAGTGTGAAAAATCTCAATCATCAAATATTAATTTCGCTTAAAATTTAATCATCCAGGAGTGAAAGAAGTGTAAAATCTATTATAGATGATTTGAATGATATGATTAAATATAAAAGAATAACTGCCATTAGTTTATTCCCTATCACAAATTATTTAGATGAAGATTTTGGATCTGTACCAAAATGTGAGTGTATATTGAATTATTAACTTATTTGACATACTCATTAATCACTTTTCCCTAACACAAACACAAATCATTTAGATGAAGATTTTGGATCTGCCCGTGAGCATATATTGAATTATTAACTTATTTGACATGCTCAATATTAATCATTCTTCCTTTTTCATTAGAAAACTTATGGCAAAAATATAAGATAGTAATTTTGGGTATTGTATTAGCATTTGGAATTTTAATAGTTCTTTTCTTGTTAGCACATAAAAAAGAAAGAAAGGTAAAAAAAGGACTTCTTATTTGTTAAGAATATTATAGAAAATGGAAATTTGTGTGTATTACCTTAAAGGGACGTAACATGGCTGTTTTACGACTTGGATTAATTATTTTTGATTTTGTAATAAATTCCCTTTTTGTCAGTTACAACGGTAAAGTTGTTAAAAAATTATATATTCCAAGGTAAATTTATCAATTAATACATATTTACATATTTATATTTATATAGCTTATTCATTTATTTATTAAAAACTTATATAAATATATGAATAGTCTCATGTTCTTGACTGTTCCAACGGTTGTCAATGTTATTTGGGCATTTTATATTATCTTTGATGAAAACAAATCGAAAACTTTTTTGGATTGGTTCACTCAACATGGAAAAGTGGTATTGATATTTATGGTTTTATCAGGGGCTGACATTGAAACATTAAGCATTCTTTATTCAAATATGGCCGGGTTTGAATTTTTCAATGCTCCAATTTCAACTAAAGGAAAAAATATTATCTTTTGGGCTTCATGTTTAGACATTTTTATTAAAAATATACCGCATGTAATTATTCAGGTCAGTTTTCAAGTTCTTTTTTATTTGTATGAAAAAATAATTTATTATTTTATTTCGTTTTCTAATTATAAAATTTTTTCAATATTTTAGATATTATATTTACATAGTAGTGTGGTTATATATGATATAATTTCTCTTTTTGCACTCATTTCTTCATGTCTTAGCTTATTAACAAATATTGTTGGTAGATTATCTCAAACAATAAATATTTGTCGACATGGATCTTTGGAAGCACCAGCTACTGAAAGAAATTTCACTTCAGATGAATTAATGTCACATTCAATTCACATCAAAGATGAAAACGATAGTAAAAAAAATAGTTTGAGAAAAAGAAGTTCAAAAGGTAGTTTTCAAGAAGTAATACCTTGATAAAATATACACTAATATCGAGGAAAATTATGCACATAAATAAAATAGGTTAATATTTTAGATTTTAAGTTCGAAAAATTGTAATATTAGAATCTTGCATTATTTACTAAAAATAGTATATTTTGTTTTTAATTATCAGGAAATATCTATATTCACAAAGTACAAATAAACGCCTCAAAAAAATTATTTATCATATTTATGGAGGTCATATATCAGAGAAATATTGTTATAAATTATGATATATCAAGGTTATAGATCAAAGATAAATATGAAGTATCAGATAAATCAACTTATCTGACAATTTAATCAAAAATATGGTAAAAAAGGTAGCGGAAAAGGTTAATAAAAAGTAGTAACAGCATTGACTCGATTTTTTATGACAGAAAATGATCTATAGATCCACAAATCTTCACCATCTATTAATGTTAAAAAATTACCTATTTTTCTTCATTTGACGGGTGTCAAGTTAAATATTGCAATAAACATATATATATTTTATTTTATAAAGCCAATAAATATTAATATAAAATATAATTTTATAAACAAATCTATATAACTGAAATTAATAAATATTTAAGAAGTCTTCATTTATATCAAACTTTTTTAATGTTCCAAGTTCACACCGTTTGTCATTTCTTTGATATTATCCTAAACTTATCAAACACATTTATTTGAGTATCTTGAATAAGTTTATCTATTGTGTTATTTCCACTTGTTCATTTATCAAAATTATTTTGGTAATGTTTCGAGTTACATGATTTGCACCACCTACCACATTCTTGATTGTATTCTGGGCATATTTTAAAATGTAGATAAGAGTTTGCTTCTTAAAAAAATAGTAATTTACATTAGTTAAATTGCAAATTTCTTTGATGCAAAAAATCACGTTGGTATTTCATTGCTTATTTATAATATACCCAACCCAATGTAACATTATAATTCTTGAACCTCATACGGTTTATTTTCCATGTATGTATTTACATAAGATATAATATACTCTACATAAATACTTGTAAATTTTATATTGTATTATTATCTTGTATTCCATTATTCTTATTCAAAGTTATGGAAATAAGCTTTGCCGAAAGAGGTTGTCATTCGTTTTTAGAAATTTCTGATCGTCACGTTCTCATTGTTTAAAAATCCATATAGATTTCACTTCCTTTGTTTTTTTCTTTCGATCCAATCAACAATTTATAATAACCAGAAATAAATTTTTGGTTGTTTCTACCAGCTACTATAACTTTATTGTAAGAATAATAGCAAAATAATTTAAAAATTTATGACAAGAAATTATTTTTTCGCTAATTGTTTTGAATTTAATTTTTTTTAAATAAAATAATAAATACGTGTATAAAATGTAATTTATCAGCTATTTGAAAAAAAAATTAAAAATAAATAAATATGGGTTTTTTTTAACTGATCTTCACAGACATGAGAACTCAACAATTTTCAAAAATTATAATTTCGCTTTGTGTCTTCGATTAATATCCCCTACAAATAAAATCATATAACATTTTTCTCAAGCTAACTGTTGTTATACCTTAAACATAATGGATTCTTCTTCAGATAAATACAAGTCTTGTAAACACTGTTTGCAAAAAATAAAATAACACTCATTTTTACCTATCAAAATTTTATTTATAGCTTTTGTAAAGATTCCAAGAAAAGTACATCCTAGTGAATGTGCTATGGAGATTAAAGAATATATGTCTACTTTAAAAAAATCTGACTTAGAAATAAACGCTTCTATCTCCACCAGAAACCTCCGCAGACATCGATCTTACCCAGTATCGCCATAGGAATTTCACCCCATGTGCTAAATGCATGGGTTAGGGTTAGGGGTTATCAGGGATAGTGTTTTTATATCACCCTGTAAAAGTACAAATTAGTCATTATATTCTTCTCAGAAAAAATGCAGAAATTTTGCTCAAAGTTTCTCACGAGAAACTAAATTATATTAAAGAGCTTTCTTGAAAAATATGAGAATAAATAATCAGCAAAACTCAGTATTGAAATTAAAAAGGATTCAAAAGATGACTGTATCCGATTTCTCAAAAATCGGAATGGAAAGATACGTCTTATCAAATATATGCACGGAAAGGAACTTATTGATTTCAGGTTTGAGTATTCGGACTTGGAAATCAATTATAAAAAAAATGTTGGGACCCTACAGTGAAGGCTGGTTTAACCCAAACTCGCTTTATAAAAATTCAGTAGGATAATCTATTTGATTTGACTTATACTAATGCCTTATACTTTATTTTTATAGGTTAAAAGCCTAATTTAAACTTTTTCTACGTTTATTCGTAGTTCACTTTTTAAACTACTTTAAATTTTTTTTTTTTGAAAAAAAATTTAAATACTTGATTCTTGTCAAAATTATATTATATATATATGTAAATAAAATATAAATTTATTATAATATAAATGAATGTAATTATACGTGATATATATGAATATTAATAAATTTATTAACTATATAAATGAGTTCTGGGAGCAGAATATTTTTCTAAAATTAAAAATATTAATAATATTAATGCCGCAAAATTTAACGTATCAAATAGATCAAATAGAGAGACGAGCGAGAAATTAGTAAAAATGTCAACGAAAAAGAAATTATAAAATAGAGAAGCTGCATATCAACAATAATGAGTTTAGAACACGCTGTGATAATTGTCAGATGGATTTTATCATATAATTCAGAAAGAAATACTAGAAATGGTAATGAAATTAATTGAAATAGAAATAATATTTAATGGAAATAATATAGAAATAATGGAAATAGAAAACAACAACATGTGTTTAATATATATTCATGATCATAACTCAAGGATTCAAGTTATTAGTAGAGATGGATTAGATGAATTTAAACGCGATTGAAACAAGGAGGAAGTACAATATCTTTAAAGATAATATATATATTCTGAATGTTTTAATGTATATGACCTTAATATGATGAATACACAAGGATTGCTATTATTATAAAGATTTGAATTAAAATTAACGAATTTACGTATTTAAATTAATGGTTGGATTCATTGTTCTAATTCTATCATTTATAAGCAAGGGAATTATAAAAAAAAATTTCACAGCAATGGCCTTATGCCAAAAGTTAAAAGTCTGCATTATCCATAGAAATGATCCAGTTCCATTGTTTTCTATTGAATATACAAATACTTGTACAACAAATCACAAAATTGAAATAGAAAAAAATCTAATCCTATTTTTCCAATGAGCTTTATTCCTTTGATATGATAATTTTTATTCTGTAAATCTGTGGTCGAGACATTTAAGATAATAATGTGCAATCATTTTTTTAACCAAATAGAAGAATTTAAAAATAATGTAAAAAGGGTTTCAACTTTCTTTATTCGTTGTATTATTAAACTTTAGCTATACCCCATGATGTACAGCTACAAATATGTAAAAAAAGGTAATATGAATTATGAAAATTAAAATATACATAAATATAATAAATGTATTATTATGAGAAATAATTAATTTATCATAACGAGTCAAGAACCTTCACTAAATTCATTGAATGAATAGAAATAGTTGTACCTGGATCTGAATTATCTACCAGATTGAACATACAAAATCTCTCTTATTAGGAATAGTAGTTACAAGATGTTAAAAGTGAATTTCCAATTTTTCATCATCAGAAATTAGAATCGAAAATATATTTCGACTTCCAATTCTGATTCCAAAACTTCTGATTTAATTAAATAATAAATGATAAATAATAGTTTATAATAATAAATAGTAATAAGAAATTAAGTATAATTTAAACTTAAATAACGAGTATTAAATGTATTAAATAATAAATTAATTAATTTATCCAAAACAATATGTGTCACTCTTCACTACTATTTAAAAAAAAATTATAATACAGAATTAGCTTCAATTCATAACAGATTCCAATATATTGTCCACCACTACTATTTCTCCCTTCAGCCGAGTCTATATACCATTAAAATGCACGCTTTCTCATTCCTTTACCTTTTATGGTTCCAATACCAAGCCAAGTTTATTCTGTCCATCAGCATTTTCTTCTTCAGCTAATTTCAAATAACAGTGAAATATTTTTTTGTTCTTTTAATTTCAAATAAAATCTATGTAAATATTTTGTTCAGCCGTATAAGAGTTTTTGTTAGAATATTTAATAAATATTATATGTAAATAAAATGTGTGAAATAATTATATAGAGATAAGAACCTGTATAAAAGCATACTGTATATAAGCATAACCTGCCTAAATGCATAAATTTTTGTGGCCGGAGTTGGGCCATATAGGTTATAAGCGTACACATAACGTGCATATGCATAAAAAAATTCTAGATTATATAAACGTATACAAGCATAATCATGTGTATCGGTAATGCAAAATTTGTCATTTCATCATCATCTCATTATCACATCGATTATTTCATCTATTTATCTGTCATCATCATTATTTCGATCATTTTATTTTTCATCATCATTGCCATCATCATTATCATATTATCATCAACTCGATCGTTTTATTTTTTTTTTATTCATCCATTTATCGTTTATTCATTCATTTCCTTTCTTCGATCATTTATTTTTTTTTTTATTATTTTTTATTTATTATTTTTTTTTCATTCATTCATTCATTCCGTTCATCATCATCATTATTTCGATCATTTTATTTTTTTCGTCTGTTCATCATCATCACATCATCATTATCATATCATTATCATCTCGATCACTTTATTTTTTTTTCATCCATTTATCGTTCATTCATCCATTTTCATTCTTCATCATCACCTCGATCATTTATTCTTTTTTTTGTTCCATTCCATTCATCATCATCATCATTATTTCAATCATTTTATTTTTTTTGTCCATTCATTATCATCATATCATTATTACATATCGTATCATTTTATTTTTTTATTTTTTTATTCATCTACATAATTATTTATTCGTTCATCCATCCATCCTGTTTGTCTGTTTATTCATCCATCCGCCTGTTTATTTGCTCGTTCATTCATCGTTTGTTTGTTTGTTTGTTCATTCATTCATTCATTCATTCGTACGTTTCTTGTTTGTTTGTTTGTTCGTATGTAATACCAATTCTTATCATAATTATCATCTATCATTTTCATCATTTATTACCCCCTTTTTTAACGGATTTCTGATTTCTGTCTTATATCCTTACTGATCTCATTTCCTCTTCTAGAAATAAACGTCAGGCTATTACTGAAGCTCAACAAATTGCTATATATATAAAAAAACATGAAAATCCGGGAATGACACAAAAGAATATTCAAAAATGGATAGAGCAAGAATTTGGTTTTAAAGTAATCAATATCACGAATATTAAAGAAAATAAATATACAGTATAGTATTGTACATGTGTTATTGACAATTTATCAATAAAATCCATTTCATTTTCTTACAGCATCAAAATTTAAATTGAAAAAGAATTAAACCTGTGAAATATCCTCACTTAGATAATGCATTAGATGAATAGTTTCTAGTAATGTCCCAATTAGTGGTGATATGATTAAGGAAAAGGCTCAATTTTTTTTAACACAATTGTATTCTGATAAAACAATGACTTTTTCTAATGGTTAGTTAGAAAGTTTTAAGAATCATTACAAAATTAAATCCTATACCAAGCATGGAGAAAGTGGATCTGCAGATTTGGATGGTATTGCTGAAGCCTTACCTTTTCTCTATCAACTTCTTGATCAATATAAATGGAAAGACATTTACGATATGGATGAAACTGGATTATTCTACCATCTTCCTACAGATAAATCTCTTGCAACTAAACAATTGGAAGGAACAAAAAAAAGCAAAGAAAGATTAACTATTATAGTCTGTACTAATGGTGATGGCACACATAAATTGCCACATTGGATAATTGGAAAATATCAAAATCCAAGATGTTTTAAAGGAATAAATATAAAACTTTTAGATATTCAATATCGATGGAATTCAAAAGCTTGGATGCCTGGAGCAATGTTTGTTGAATATGTTAAATGGTTTGATCAGCAAATGCAAGGACAAAAGGTGCTTCTTTTGATGGATAATTTCCCAGCGCATGTAAAAGAAGGATGCAACTTATGTAATACAAGAATTCATTTTCCACCAAATACTGCATCAAAAATACAACCCTGTGATGCAGGCATTATTAGAAATCTTAAAGTTTATTATAGAAAACTTTTTCATCAGCAAATACTTCAAAATATTGAAGCAAATAAGATAGAATCTGAGAAAATTGATATATTACAAGCAATTCACTTTATTATCTTTGCATGGAATAATGATGTAAGTGCTAAAACAATCTATCATTGTTTTCTTCACTGCGGAATTTGTACACAAACAGAGGAGGATCCAGATGTTAATAATGATCTAATAGAAATTCCAGAGGATATAAATAATCTTACAGATCAAATAAATGAACTTAGATATAGAAATCCAATGGATGTCCAAGCTCTTCTTAATCAATCAGATGAAAATGAAATTGCAGAAATTCTAACAGATGATGATATTATTGAAATGGTAAAAGAAAATAATGAAAGTGATGAATTAAATGAATTTAATTATGATGATACTATTGAAAGATCAAAAATTATATATAATGAAGCAACTAATATATTAAATTCTTTAGAACTTTTTTTTCTTCAACAAGATGAGGATTGTAATCAAATTCTTAAATATATTGAAATTCAAAAAAGAAAAGTATTTTCTATTAAACAAAAAAATATGATACAATCATCAATTAATAAATTTTTTAATACATTAAATTTAGATAATAATTTGAATAATAATTTGAATAAATTAGATAATTCTGATTATTTTTGTGAAACAAATAATTTTAGTGATGATTAATTTAGATTATTCATTTGAAAAATATTAATTTGACTTTATTAACAAAAAAAAATTATTTTTACATCAATTTTTTTTTGTGACATCGATTTATATATACAGGTTCAACTGTAGTTTCAACAAGATTCTTTTTGTATTCTCTAATATTATTTTTAATGATAATTAGTCGAATATTATGGAACTGTTTTTTGCGTATATCAATGAAAACTTCAACAAAAGGAGGATCAGGTTCTTCATTTGTCTTAATAAAGAAGAATTTTATATTTAATAAATGTTCTGACGATTCAAATATATATTAAAAAAAATTAAAAATGCAACTAACATATTTAAATTTTCCAATTTAACATCTGTGACATTATTAGATTGTAATTGAGGAGTTTTAAATTCAACGCTTGCATTAATGATTTCTTAAAGATTTTTAACAACTTGGAAAATATCTCTCGTTGTGGTTCTAGCATTCTGACATTAATAATTTATTATGCAAGAAATATAATTGGTTTCAATAGATTATTTAAATTTATATTTCCATTTATTTATTTTATGAGGCGTTCCAGGTATAGCGATTTTCTTTTCCTTTTGCAATATTGTTTACCAGGGTTCCATTTCAAAAGGAGGATTATCACTAGAAATCTCCCAAAGAATGATTCCTAGACCAAAAATATCAGAACTCTTATTTTTTCAAATCATGCTGAAGAGTTCCAAATATTTAGGTTCCATGTATTGTATCGAGCAAGATTATTTGTAAGGAAATTTAGAGAATATGAAATAATTTTTGTTAATCAAAAACATTAAATTTAACAATTCCATTATTTCGGAATTCTAATTTTAAAAAAAAATATAAAAAATATAAATAATTCATTTATTAAATTTACTTTAAAATAAGAATAATTTTTTAAAAAATAATTACGAATTTTCCATTATGATATCCTTAGAATGCAAAAATATTAAAATATTTGCGATTTATTTTGCGAGATATTCCATTTTTTGAAACATATTCGAGGATAATTATATAATTTTTGGTATTTTCTATAAAATAAAATAATTTAAAATTTCAATAAATAAATGAGTAATTAATAATATAATAATATCTAAATATTAAGCGTAATATTTAAATATTTTTGCCTTGCTCACGATGCCTGCCATAGAATTTAAAAATACTATCATTAATTTCCAATTTTCGATTTCTTTTAATCTTTTTTTTTTCAATTTAAAATAAAATATTAACAGCAAATTCAAAGTTATAAAATAAATAATTTAATTCAATTCACTTCCTTTATTAAATTATTTAATGTAAATTTATTATTATCATTTAGATTAACATTTTTAAGAGCAACAGTTTTTGAGAAATTTTAAAAATGGCTTTAAAAATATTGTCAGCATTCAATTTTACATTCTGAAATTCAGAATATTGATAAAATGGGATATTTTCTTTTGAATACCTACAATAATTAAATTATCCATTAGGCTTCCCACCCTTTTTTGTTTATCTTTTCTTGGGACATGATTGATTAATTATTATAATTAATTAGTCGTCGTCGTAAATGTATTGCGCCACGCATAAAGGAAAGTGGCATTTTCTATTAGTTTTTTAATTAAAGAGAACATTCTTAAATTCTCCGGCATTACTAAGCAAGGAAGCAAGGAAGAAGGTAAAATTTAAAATTTTTAAAAAGTTTTTACTAATCAATTCTATATTCTCAAATTTAAAATATTGTCAAGGATCATGATTTTTTTGAAGGCAATTTATCGAAAGCGATCACGCACATGATTCAAATTTATTTATAGCAAATCTCCGTAGGTGTCGTACATTTACGACACCTACGGAATTTACGCCTTATAAATTCATATAATGAAAAAAAGGTAAACATTGATTGTGTAAGCAAGTACACGACTCCATAGAACTTTCTATCGGAGAGCTATCCAAAAAATAGTCCGTTTTGTACAATTTTATAGTTCGACCCCTTCCCCGCCAATTTTTAGTTTTCTTTTTTTCTGAGCCTTCTTTAAAACCATATGCTTTTTTTTGTTCGTCACTCCGCATTTTCTTCATTCTTCTAAGAAATATATTTTAAGAATTTGTACAGGAAATTTGTTGTTATAAAAAGGTCAAAAAATACGATAATTTCAATAATTAAAACATTAAAATATTTTGTAGCAGCTATTTTACAATAACTTTTATAAATTCATAATGGAATTTCCTGAAAATGCGTCAAAACTTAATTTGGATGAAATTTACGATAAATTGAAAGGATGCGTTTATGGAGCTGCAATAGGGGATGCGATAGGTTTGGCTACGGAATTTATGTCCAAAGAAAGAGCCAGGAATTTATATGGAATTGGTCCTATAGCTTTTGGAACTGAAAAAGGATATGAATTTTATATTGACAGTCATCGAGGAAAATGGAATGAAGGGGATTGGACCGATGATACTGGTAAGAAAAAAATTAATAATTAATTCATTTTTATGTATTATATATTATATTTCATTAAAAGATTAATCAAAATTTGATTTAACTTTTCTAAAAATTTAATGAAACTAGATCAATTACTTCTTATAATCAATACTTTAATAGCAAATGGTGGAATTTTTAATTCTTGTGACTTCGCTATGAGATTAAGAAAATGGGCGAATCAAGGATTTCCAGAACTCGATAATAAACCGTAAAGCATTATTATTATTTATAATTGTTTTTTTTATCAATGGAATAAAAATAATTTATTCTTTTAACTTTAACATTTTTTTTTTCTTATAATCTAGTACATGTGATATTGGAATTACGGTTAGCTCAGTACTTAGTCACCCACAATTTCTAAAAAAACCTTATAAATCAGCTTGGGATATTTGGGTACAATCTAATTATAATATGGCAGCCAATGGAGGTTTAATGCGTACAGCTATCTTAGGTGTACCATTTTTTTGGGACGAAAAACAAGTTATAAAACAAACCTTACAAGCAACCAAGGTAACTCATGCAGATCCAAGATGTGGTTTATCCAGTGTGATCCTTACAACGTTAATATCTAGATTGATTAAAGGTAATGTTCAAGATATTCCGACGGATTTAACTGATGAAGATAAACAAGAAATTTTGAATTGGTTACAATCTGGAAGTCCTAATAATGAAGATGAACAAGATATTGATAAAAATATTAATATTTCCGTTAAAAGTACATCAGAAAAATCAAAAAAGGAAAATTTCTTTAGTAGTGAAAAAGATAAACATCTTAATCAATCTTCTTCGACACCGTTAAAACGAAGAAAGAGAACTTATATGAATTCTAAATCTCGAGAACCTGCAATAATTCCAAATCCTCTTCCACCTGGAATAGAATTATTTGGTGTGGATCCAGTAATGTTGGCATTAACTAAATCTTTAGTTGATAGATATAAATTTATGATTTTAAATATTCCTAATACTTCACAATCATCTTCAAGAATTTCAAGTTATTTACAAACAGATTTAAGCGAAGAAGCTTTAAAGAAATATTGTTTTCCCGAAAGTTTAGCTTCGTTAGATTTAGATGAATTCTCAAGTATTGGATATGTTTATAAATGTTTGGGTTCGGCGTTATATTGTTTCACGAGAAATTTGAATAAAGTAGATAATGAAAGTGAAGCATTTAAAAAGATTATTACGGAGTTAACGTTGGAAGCTGGGTAAGTTTTATTTATTTTTTATTTATTTTTTACTATATATTTTTAATTTATATATTATATTAAACTGTATAAATATAAATATACAATACCTTATTTTTGCTATTAAAACATCAACCCCTAAAAAAACAAATAAATAAAAATTTATTAGTGACGCGGATACAAATGCTACCGTCGCAGGTGCATTGCTAGGTGCAAGAATTGGATACAATAAATTACCAAAAGAATGGATCGATGGATTAACTTATAAAACGTTTTTGGATGAAAAAATTAATATCCTTTGGAAAATAATCTCTAATTCTGATTAAGTTGATTTAGAAGAACCTATTATTGATTAGTCGTTCCTTATTATTATTATTTTTTTTTCATTTATCTTTTAATTTATTTTATTAATCTCAAAATAACAAATAATTATGATATATTCCTCTTTTCCTTGTTTTTATTTGTTTTTTTTTTTATTTTTAATTCATTTTTTAATTTATTTTTTCGAAAATAACGTGTGAAATAAATATATTTCTTTACTAAATTTAACTAAATTTTAATTCTGTTATTATTATTAAAAATTTCATGAAATTTTAAAATAAATTTAAAATAATTACCAGTCAGTTTTTATAATTTATAATTCTTAATTTTTAAATTTTCATCATATAGATGATCTAATAATTTCATTCTTATGGCTTCTTCATATTCTTTCGAAAATCCATCATCTAGAATTGCTTGTTTTTTAAGATCATTTCGACCTTTGACATTTTTTCTTTTTATTTCATTTATATATTATTTNATACAATAAATTACCAAAAGAATGGATCGATGGATTAACTTATAAAACGTTTTTGGATGAAAAAATTAATATCCTTTGGAAAATAATCTCTAATTCTGATTAAGTTGATTTAGAAGAACCTATTATTGATTAGTCGTTCCTTATTATTATTATTTTTTTTTCATTTATCTTTTAATTTATTTTATTAATCTCAAAATAACAAATAATTATGATATATTCCTCTTTTCCTTGTTTTTATTTGTTTTTTTTTTTATTTTTAATTCATTTTTTAATTTATTTTTTCGAAAATAACGTGTGAAATAAATATATTTCTTTACTAAATTTAACTAAATTTTAATTCTGTTATTATTATTAAAAATTTCATGAAATTTTAAAATAAATTTAAAATAATTACCAGTCAGTTTTTATAATTTATAATTCTTAATTTTTAAATTTTCATCATATAGATGATCTAATAATTTCATTCTTATGGCTTCTTCATATTCTTTCGAAAATCCATCATCTAGAATTGCTTGTTTTTTAAGATCATTTCGACCTTTGACATTTTTTCTTTTTATTTCATTTATATATTATTTGCAATATATTTGTTGCATTTCGTATTTCATTTGTCTCGTTTGTTTATGATTAATTTTTGATTAGTTAAAGAATTGCAATTATTGAATTGTTGCTGTCGATTTTGTTGATATTTGTTGTTGCTGTTGGAGTAGTAGCTTCATGAACGAAGCGATACGAAAAATAGTATTTTTCAAAGAATATGACGTGCTTTAGCTTCACCGGAAAGTTTAAATGTTTACTGTAGTAATTACTGGATCATAACGTTTTTGATCTTAAGCTTTTTCAAATTCTGCTTTAATATTTTGATAGTTTTAATTTTAGATTTTTTTTCCAGAATCATTGTTTTCTTGTTTTATTAGTATTTTATTAAATTTATTTCATTAATTACCTGCGCATCAAAGGAAAAATCCAGATTTCCATTTTAGAATCAAAATATAATAATATAAATTATTAAAAATATTTTTGATAAAAATTTCATACTACTTTTCTGCCTAACCACTGCAGTCAGTTATAAAATAATTTTTTATTGTGCATATTCGAAGAATTTTATTGTATTCAAGTAAATCTCAAGAAAATCAATTATAAAATAATTGTTTATTGTGTATAATCGAAGAATTTTATTGTATTCAAGAAAATCGTAAGTACGTACATATGATGAGATAGCCATTACATAATAATGAAGCTACAGATATTAAAAAAGATCACCAACGTGCATCATTTCAGGAATATTTAATCATGATGAACAAGATTTCTTTTACTTTATTCTCTTTCTCATTTCTTTTTTTAATAATAATAATAATGAATAATTTAAATTTTATATTCTATTTTTTTTTATTTATTTAGAATCATGATGAATGAATAATCTAGTTCATTAAATATTTTCACGATATTTGACTTTAGATTGAATTAAAAGATTATTGTAATTTATTTAGTCAAAATATCGATACAATAATACCATATGTGCTTCGATGAGTTATTAATTAATTTATAATACTTGTAATAAACTTTTTCTATTCGCCATTCATTAATTTATTAAAATAGGTATTTGATTTTATTATTATTTTATATTTATTTTATTATATTTTATTCATTTTAATTTAATTTATTTTATTATATTTATTTTATAATTATTATTATTAAAATATATAACATGTTCTTTATAGAAGCTACTATGACACAGAATATGTTAAATATGGGTGAAACATTTATCAGTGTTTGTTAAGAATTGAATAGAGTTAATTTTAATTTATTTAATTTATTTTATTTATTTAATTTATTTAATTTTATTTATTTACTTTATTTAATTTATTTTATTTATTTAATTTCATTTTATTTTTTTCGACCCTACCTGAGTTCTTCAGTTTACGGTTTATAATTATTATTATTCTTACTTAGTATTATTTATGCAATAATTTATTATAATTAATAAATTATTATTTATAAATTATTATTTATAAATCATTATCATTTAACTACTGATCGGTGTGGCATAAATATGATGAAATGGTCCGAATTGTGGTATGGAATCTTTAATTATTTTAATTATTATTATTTTAATTTCATTTGAATTAAAATATAATATATATACCTATCTATATGTAATAGGACCCACTACGTGAATAATTTGAAGAATGTGCAATTCAACTTCATCATCGCACTCCGCAATAAAGGAATAATTTGTTTATTCATTAATAAGAGTAATCCCAAAGAACTTTTGAGCGTTACAAGAGACTATCAAAAATTTGAACAATGGTAATGAATGGTAGCAATAGTAATAGTAATGATTGTTGTCTTGGAAGGAGATGACGATGATGAATCAGATGATTTTGTTGATCGACAGATTCAAAGGTTAAGTTTTGACCTATTGGAAATATTGAGAGGATAAGTGATCATTAAGTTCGAAAAGGTATAAAACATTCATATGGGGAATTGAAAATTTCTGTGTAGAAAAGGATTCGACTTTGTGATAATAATTTGGATGAATAGTGTTTAGAAAAAGTATGTTCTGTTGTTAATTAATTTATTTATTTATGATTTTATTTATTCCTAATTTATTATATTTATTTATTATATTTTAGTTAAATCTTGAGATTGAACGTTTAAGAGAAATTATGAGGGCTATTATTCGAAAAGTCATTGAAGAGGTATTATTACCGTTTATTTATTTATTATTTTATTATTTATCGCTATTTATTGTTTTTTTATAGTGCAATTGGTTGTTCTTTGGGATAAATGTTTGGTTCCTTTGTATGAACGTGATGGATTTTTCGAGCTTACAAAAAAGTAAGTAAACTAATATCAACATCTAATAACATTTATAACTATTATTATAATATTACATTTTAATATCGAATGATTTTTTTAATTAACTTTTATTTACAATTGGGATCAGCCGACGAAATATATGAATTACTTTCACAAGAAGTATTTCGCCTACAAGAATTATATGTAAGCCAATTGAGGGAAAATTATTATTTATTTATTAATTTATTGATTTCCGTATTATATTTATTTTATTGTTTATATTAACTTCCATCATTCACAGAAAATGATTGAATTCGAAAGAAAGGGCATCCCGTCCACATCACCTCTTTCAAAGTTCATTCCGACAACTGGAAGAAAAATGGAGAAAATCTTATTGGCCCAATTTAGTTAAGATCGAAAATAAATTAATTAGTACACGTTAAGATCGAAAATAAATTAATTAGTACACGTTATTACATAACATTAAAAAGCGTGTGCATCATAACGTTACATCGTTGAAATATTATATTTTAATACTTAATCTATTTTGTAATAAACTCATATTTCCTTTATTATTACTTCCTATTTTTATAAAATCAAAATTACAAAATAGTGTTAAGATTTTACAATATCAAAAGTACTTTATAATTTAATAAGTAAAATACAAATAATATAAATAAAATATATAATAATGTCAAATAAAATTTAACATTTAGATATCCAAATCGACTTGTCCGGAATCTCCAAAATAACATAGAAATAAATTAATATAATTAAAACTAAATAACATAGAAATGAATTGACATAATTAATTATAAAAATAATATTTAAAATATTTAAAAATCGGGTACATGTAATTTGGATGCAACTAAATATAACATAAAAATAAATTAATATTTTTTTTTTAAATTTTTAAAAAATACAAATAATATTATTGAAAATAACACAAATAATATAATTGACACTTACAAATACTTAAAGCAGAAGTAGATTTAGTTAATTCTTCAAGTTCCCTTTCAAAATTTTCTTCGTTCTTGGGTTTTGGAAGTTTTGAAAAATTAAGTAGTCGACTGGTATAAATTGCTTGTGGGTGTGTTTGATAATTAAGCCGTGTTGTAGTTGTTGAATTTATTAATCCTAGGTTTTTGGATAATTTTTCAGAATTTTCAATTTGAATTCTAATCTCTGAATTTTTATGAGAATAATCCCTCCGGTATTTCCTCAACTCATCAAATAATTCTTCAAAAGTGGGTCTATGTGTAACTCGAGCATCCCAACACCTCATAATCATTCTTGTAATTAATTTGGGAGTATGAAATGGAATTTTTGGTCGTAATCCATTGCATATTTTAATAGCCAAATCTTTATCATGCGGTATATCAGGATATGGAGGAAAGCCCGTAACTATTTCATAAGCAATAATTCCAAATGAATATACATCAGCAGCTTTTGTATATTCTTCATCACCACTTAATACCTCCGGAGCAATATATGGTAATACACCAACTATATTCTTTTTTTCGGGATTATTTGGATTTTTCCCTATTAGTTTACTTAATCCAAAATCCGAAATAAATATAGAATANAAATTGCTTGTGGGTGTGTTTGATAATTAAGCCGTGTTGTAGTTGTTGAATTTATTAATCCTAGGTTTTTGGATAATTTTTCAGAATTTTCAATTTGAATTCTAATCTCTGAATTTTTATGAGAATAATCCCTCCGGTATTTCCTCAACTCATCAAATAATTCTTCAAAAGTGGGTCTATGTGTAACTCGAGCATCCCAACACCTCATAATCATTCTTGTAATTAATTTGGGAGTATGAAATGGAATTTTTGGTCGTAATCCATTGCATATTTTAATAGCCAAATCTTTATCATGCGGTATATCAGGATATGGAGGAAAGCCCGTAACTATTTCATAAGCAATAATTCCAAATGAATATACATCAGCAGCTTTTGTATATTCTTCATCACCACTTAATACCTCCGGAGCAATATATGGTAATACACCAACTATATTCTTTTTTTCGGGATTATTTGGATTTTTCCCTATTAGTTTACTTAATCCAAAATCCGAAATAAATATAGAATATGAAGAATTAAAATTGGATGATAAAATATTTCCGGGATGGAAGTCTTGATGAACTATATCTAATTTATGAATATTGCTCAAATTTGAAGATAAACTAAATAGATTATATAATTTTCGTTCCCAATTAATATTATTAAAATTAATTTTTAAATATCCTCGAAGATTTCCATCTTTTGCATATTCTAAAACCATCATATATGAGTGTGTTTCTGGATCTTGTGTAATTCCATAAAATCGAATTGAAGCATCGGATCCCTTGTATGCTTTTAAGTGAATTTCCATCTAACAATATAATTTATAGTTAAAACGTCATATTATAATCTGAAAATTAAATTTAAATATTAATTGAAATATTTACCTCATTTAAGACATCGTTGAAATTCACAAAATTATCAAACTTTTTCAATGCCACTTCACTATTACGATATCTTTTCCATTGTTGATTTTCAATATCCCATTTTATAATAGAACCATCGATCCACCTAGCATAATGTATTGTTCCAAATCCACCTTTACCTATTTGTTTAACATCTTTAAATCTATCATAAGGTATCCATTCTATTACTTTCCAATTTCTATCAGCATTTAGTTGAGCATCTTGAATAAATTTATCTATTTTGTCATTTCCGCTTGTCCAATTATTAAAATCATTTTGGAATTGTTTCGAGTTACATGGTTTGCACCAATAATATTTATAGGAATTTTGATTGCATTCTGGGCATATATTAGATGACATTTTTGTATTTAAGGCAGAATTTTATTTATTTTTTTTAAAAAAAAATCAATAAATTTGTATTAGAATTTACGTTTCAATATAAGATTTTTTTATAAGTGCAATTTTTCGAATTTAATTATCAGACGGAGTTGTTACCGAAATTTAGCTACTTTTGGAATTTTCACGTTAGTATCATAAACAAAAATCATTTGCAGATATAATATTTTGACCACATGATTGTACAACAACCCATTTTCATCTTTTTTTTTAATATATATTACAAAAATTAATAGATAAATAAACAAGGGTTCAGGATCAGGGCATAATTTTTTGTCTAAAAAGTATAATATTATATCATACCCCCTTATTTTATTATTTTTATTAAAACTATTTAAATCTATTTATGTTTAATTTCTTAAATAATATATTTTCATTTAAGAAATTATTCGCTTATTAAATAGTTTCTATTAATTAATTTTATGAATTTTATTGTTTTCATTTGTCTTTATTATTTATTATTTTTCATTTAAGAAATTATTCACTCATTAAATAGTTTCTATTAATTAATTTTATGAATTTATTATTTTTATTATTTTTATTATTTTTACTTTTTTATTTTTATTTGATTATTTTGATTATTTTGATTATTTTGATTATTACTAATTTATTTTTATTATTTTTATTAAAACTATTTGAAATAATTTTTAAATATTATTTGCTTTTTCAAGCATTTCTCCAATAATAAATTTAATTTTTAAAAATGTGAATGTCTGTTTTTATTATTTTTACTATTTTTTTTTATTATTTTTATTATTTTTATTATTTTTAAAATTTATATTATTTTTATTATTTTTATTATTTTTGTTATTTAAAACAATTTAAAATAATTTTTAAATAGATTTATATTTATTTAAAAAATTATTCACTAATTAAATAGTTTCTATTAATTAATTTTATGAATTTTATAAATTTTTTTTTTTTCAAATAATAAATTTAATTTATAAAAATATAAATTTAATTTTATAGTTCATGATTCAAAATTATTAATTAATTTTATGAATTTTATCAAATAACATATTTTTAAATATTTTTATAGGTTTTGATTTTGAAATTGAAAAAATGTAATACTCTTGTTGTTAATAAGCATTTTTAATGTCAGATTTTTTTCTTTTGTAAAAATTAGTATCTTTTTTTGAGGGTAATAATAGGTTTGTTGTTTGCTAACACTTTATAAGAGAATGAGTTTATAGCTAGTAATTTCTACTTTATTATGATTTATTATTTCATTATTTTAAAATAAATATGAATTTCTTGATAATATTTCATATCATAAAGAATTTGTACATGATTATTAATATATCCTATATTATATAAAATATTATAAACATCTTTTTGAATTTTGTTTATATAGCTAAAAATAAATAATTTAAAAGTGATTTTTAATATCAAAATTAAGCTTTGATCCTATTAGAAAGGTATTGACTAAGTTTGATAGAATCAAGAGAATGAAAGATACTATTTTTTTGCATTATTTCTTGATGTATCACTGTGGATTGGATTTAATATATTATATTACAGTGTAGTCCGCATTATTATATATAAAATATCTATTAGATTCTATTATGTCATGATTATTTATTTAAGTTAATTCATGTCTAACCATTTCTTTTAAAATAATAGTATATTGTACTAATCTCTCTCTAGAGTAGTCATTTGTACTAATTATTTCATTAGTAATTTTTTTTATATAGTTAATAAAATTAAAGAAATCTGTTTATAAATTTATGATTCATTGTTTAATTTGATAACATGAACAGTGAAATTATTTTATAATTAATTATCCTTGGGAAAAAATAAAATTGTGCAGAATAAAATAATTATTTTAATTTTTATATGAATAAATGTTTTTTCTTCAACTAATTATTGCAAAGAATTTTGTGAGATAATTATTAAATTAAAATATAAAATACTGAAAATAATACTAAATTTTTATTTATTTTATTTACTTTTATTTAAATTATTTTTATTCATTATTTTTATTTATGAATTTTTTTGAAAGAAGAACAAGTGTCAGTCAAGTTAAGTCGTCAGAATGGCTATTTATTTCTTTTTTTCTGTTTTGAAATCATTATTTTGTCATTTCTGTATTATATAATAAATTATGTATGAATGATGTGTGTGACAAATATTTTTAATACAGTCAGACCCAGTGTTGTCGTTGGACATCCTTTGGACAATTTTAATAACAAAAAAATTAGATTTATTCAAAATTTTATTATAATAACCTATTTTAACTTTATAAGTAAAAGTATTTAAAGCAAGTTGGTGAATTTAATCATATATTTTTTATTTTAATATTTCAAATATTTAGAGTTTGGACATGCTTGGACATGCTTGGACATGGACATCCAAAAAAAAACTTTGGACATTAAAAATGTACAACACTGGTCAGGCCTATGTATAATCACTTCGTATTTAATTGGCATAATAATAAATTTTTATTTTCGTGACCTTTTTTCTTTATTTGAAAATAGAAAAAACTTACAAATTTGCATTTTAAATCAGATTGAGCTTATAAATAAAAAATGGCTACTCGCGCTATAAATCTAAAAATTTAAATTCACATTAACCTTTTAGAAAGTTAACAAAGGCACTTGGTGTAAATTGAAGATTTTCCGGCATTTAATGAAAAGTATAAATCTATTTAATAAATAAAATAAACAAATATAATATACCCTTGTTCTTATTTCGATTAAAAAAATGAAAAACTTTGTCTTTGGTAAATTTTTTAAAAGTTAAATAATGAATATTTTAAAACAGCAGATATGCCGAAAATTCATTGAAACTTTTAATTCTTCAAGCTTTAGATTTTGGAAGGTTTGAAAAATTTGAGAAGTCTACTAGTAGAATTGCCTTGGATGTATTTGTTATTAGTTGTTGTATTATTTGTTGTTTTATTTTTTGAAAATTCTTCTGCTGTTAAAATTTAATTGCAATTTCACCAGTATCTTTCAAATCATTATTAATGTATTTTTCTAGCACTTTATGCAGATTGTCAAAGTGATTGATATAAACTTGAAAGTCCTAACATGCAATCATTCTTATAATTAATTTAAATTCATTACATATTTTCAAAGTTAACACATTTTCATATGGATATGGTCGAAAACCAGTAACTATTTCATAATCAATAATTGGAAATGAATAGACATCTGCAACCTTTCTTTCCACCTAATGCTTAATGGCTGTACATGGTAATACTCTGAAAACATTTTTCTTTTGAAGATTTCTACGTTTTTCAATTATTTTTCTTAGATAAAAATATATAAATTATTATATAAATTAAAATTAGATGTCCAGTATGAAAATCATGAATTTTTTTTACGTAATAAACTAATCATTTAATAATCCCTAAGATTTCTACCTCTTTATAATGCATCACGTTTTTTTGATTCTCTGAATCTTTTGTACTCAGCATAGCAAATTATTCCAAAGCTATATTTTGCTATTTCTTCAACATTTTTTATCTTAAGGTATTCATTCTTTTACTTCCCAAACATCTACATTTAGTTGAGCAACATGAGTTAATTTATCTAATGCTTCATTTTCACTTAACCATTTATCAAACAATTAGATAATCCAAAGTTGAGCAATCAATTGCTGCTATAGATAATTATCCAATTCAAATATTTACATATATAATTATTCCATTCACAAATGGACATCAACTAACATTATTAATCACATCAAGATTATATATTTGATGAAATTAATGCAACCAAAACTGTTTTGATTATATAATGGTTACTACAAATATTACTTCAATCTTGGAAAATATTTTTTCTTAGGATAAGTGTTGCATATACTGCTAATATTTCCTCAGAATTATTAAAGAAATTATACCTAAACATAGACAAAGTATGCAAATTAAATATAAATTAATTTTAAATTATTTCGTGAATATTAATATATAATTTAAAATAGTTTATTATTCTCAAATAGATTAAACTCTCTGATACAAAAATATATGTTAATTTAGAAATGTTATTGCAAAATATTTACTTGTAATTTTAAACAATTATAATAGATTTTTGGCATCTCAATTTACAAATATATTTTTCATAATTTGAGAAAATATAAATTACAAGAAATCAAACCACTCCACTACACTTATTCCTAAAAAGACAATGGCAAAGAGTAATATTTGAAATCCATATATGTATTTTTATATAATAAAAATATACTTCTAACTCAAAGTCACATTTATCTCATTTATATGTTCACCAAGTAACAGAAGATAAACATTAATTATTAAACTAATATATTTAACAATGTTGAGTGCAGTTTAATGCAAAAAAATTGAAATAATTAATAATTAGCAAAATTAAATCAAAATAATTTAAATATTTAATATCAAAATTGTATAAAATATTAGGATATGGGTGAATTTCTAATTAAAATTTAAATCATCTCTAACAAATAATTTAAAAAATCATTTATAAATGATAAACTTTGAAAATATCCATATATAAAATATTTCCTAGATTCTAAAAATTATTTAGATGTCTATTTTCAGAATTTTTAAATATTCATTGCTGTTTAATGATAGAAACAACATGAAATTTTGTCTCTTCATAATTTTTAAATTACAAAATTAATTTAAAGTTCATCAAATTTTCAAAACTCTAATGAATTTCTGCATATATCAGTCTTTAGATTTCATATTAAAATACCATTAATTTAAGAAATTCATATAGTTTAGCATGAATAGATCAAATAAATAAAGATTATACACGAAAATTAAATAATTAATCAAAAATTCCATTTGACAAAATCAAGAATATAAATCTTCTGATGCATGTATCTAAAAATTCATCATGAAATTGTCCAAAATATTAAAGAACATAAATTATTGCAAGTACAAAGAATGCATTTAATAAATTAAACATCATCTCTCAAAAAAAGGAGATTAGAAGATATGGTTATATAAATTTTAAAAAATTCAATTTTTTTATTTTTTTGTTTAAATTAAGTATCATGAGAACAAAGCACCCCAACCTAGACCACTTGTTTTATTTTAAAAAAATTTAATAATTTCTTTTTTATATTATAATTGTGTTTTAGTAAATTAGACTAACTTATTTTAAATGGAAATCTTATAATTTCAATAAATTACACTTTTAAAAAAATATTATTTTCCCAAAAGTTATTTTTCGGAAAAATTTGTGAAAACTTACCAAGTTTTGATTATGCAGCTTGATAAAAATTGTCAGACTAATTCAGTTTAGATAGGTAATGATTTTGGAAGTAAAGGTATTGAATTTATTGAAATAATTAATTTTTATAATTGTATTTTGAAAGCAATTGCGAAAATTTTAGATACAAAATAAGTGCCCACGTTACAATTTGTGCTAGAGGTCAGAAGGATTTAGATAATAAATTAAAATAAAAGCTAGAATTATACTTGAAAATTATAAGTAAATTATTTTTGTTCAAATAATTCAAATAATTTTAAACAAACCATTTTCAATTATATACTGATGTAGCATATTATTTAGCAATGATTTCACTTATCATTGATTGATAATCAACCAACAAGATCCAAGAACTTTTTGGGATATTTGTGATGGGCAGTTACAAAGTTAAAGGAACAAATGAAAATATTGAATCTTTTATATAAAGAATTAGAAAATACCATGTTAATGAAATATTTTTACAAAAGAAAACTTACTAATTTATAAATTTAATATAGATAAATTTAAGCAAATAATATATTGAGTTTTATGCTTATAAATAGATACAAGATGAATAAAAATATAGTATAATTAAATGAAAATTTTTTTTTCGTTGTTTAAGATTTTCTAATAACTTTAAATACTTCATAATTATCAACAGAAAATTTATCTGATGATGTTTTTATACGTTTTTCTTAATAATTGAGATAATTATCACAGAAACTAAAACAATCTAAATTAAAATTGGATTTTTCACTATCCAAACAAAATCCAAATCCAAAATATGGACCGAAAGCTTTTTGACCATTCTTGTGTGCATTGAGAATTGCATATTTTGATTTTTTCACTCTGCTAAGAATTGAATTTTGAATATTGCCATTTTTTAATGAGAAAATGAAACTATCTTTTGTTTCTGCCCATAAGGAATGAATACCATCATAAGTATTATCCCATTCTAAAGGATTATAACCTCCAATAATTTCATCAGTTCCTTTAACTTTCGCCACAACAATTGTGTGAGCGTGACCATGGCAGATGTTCCAAAATGTTTGTGGAGCGAATCCATCTTTAGTTCCACATAAAATTTTTTCAAATTTGTAGGGAATATTTTTTGTTGAATAAGTTGTTGTTTTACGATCAATCCAACTAGAAATTTCTGCAGTGTGATCTTCAGAAATAATAGTCGAAAAAGGCTCGGGAGGTAATTCTGCATTCAAGAATGATCGTGCTGGTAAAATAATTGCTTTTATTGGTCGGTCGGGAGCTGCAAGATATTGATTGATATCTTTCCAAAGTTGTTTATCGAGAATTTTTTTAAAAGGTCTGATTTTATCATAAATTTCAATACTTGTAATATGAAAGTAACAAATATGTGGTAGGCATTGTTGTAAAGTAGTTTTTAATGTGAGATATTTTTCCTTGGTCCAGTCTCCAAGGTTTGTAGGGAGAGTATGATTCTGTGCAATTCCCCATTTGATAACATGGTCCCAAATTTCAACTTCTTTCATTTGTAAATCGTCTCGTTCGATAAGAGATACAAGTGCAGATTCTGGGAGAGAAATGAAATCTGAACTATCAAAAATAAGATTAGGATACTTGACTACAATATTATTACAAAAATTTTTTAAATTTTTAAAGTTTTCTTTGACAAAAATACTACGGTAGACTAAAGAAAAATGAGTTTTCAACCAAGAAGCTTTATCTTCAATAAAAATAGTTTCTAATTTTTTGGATAATTCCGCAAGTTCGAATTCATTAGCTATTAACATTAAGTCAAAAATAAATCCAGTTTCAAACTTTTCTAAATTAACAATCCCACCATAAATATATCTACATAAAATAAAATAAATAAATTTATAAAATGATAATATTATAAATAAAAATTTTTAATATAAGTAATAATTGAAAAATAATTTACTTGAGAATAACATCAAAAATTTCAGAAGAAATGTTTGGCTTGGTAATTATTTTAATATTTTTCTCATTCGGCTGAATATTTTCTAATTCCTGACGGAAATAAGACGATCGATATTTCAATATGTTAGAGTGTGCTGTAAAAGATTTTTCCTTATTTTCGACTTCAACAACTACGTTGTAATCATCTTTATCGCTAAGAAGTTCAATAAAATTTTGAGATAACTTGTCAAAAAATTTTAAAGGCATTTTTTTTTAATTTATCGAGTGTCGAAAAAAAGACTGCAATAATAAAGTGTAAGTATAGAGTGACGTAAATTTTTCTTATGATATTTCAATTTAGAAGTTTATTCATACAATAAAGTTCATTGTATATTGTGACATTTCCGCTTGTCCATTTATCGATTTCATTTTTGAGTTGCACAGTTTGCACCAATAATTATTATCTTCTGATCATTTGTAGGTAATTTCCTCGGACTTTGAAAATAGATATTAATGGAATAGCATCAAAAATCATTTCGGTTATTTTCCTTAAAAAAAATTCCTTTTATTTTTGCCTTTTTTGGATTTTTTTTTAAAAAACAATGTATGTAGTACGAATTTTTTTTTTCATTTCTTAAAATTGATTTCTAAGACAAAAAAAAAATGGCAACTAAAATTCCTACAGAAATATTGACAAAAATTTAAATAATGTTCACTCATCTCGTTCGACTCACGATTTATATTTATCATTATTAGTTAATCGAATCCAGTGTAGAGTAACCATACTTTGGAATTAGCTTTGGATCAAGAAATTTGGACGAATCATGGGGTGGAAAAGAAAGCATTATGTATTCGAACTTATATATCATGTATGAATAATCAAGATAGAACCTTACTTATAAATGGATTTGATTTATCATCATCACCACCTCAAGCCACCTTTGATTATCCATCATTCACTCATAAATTTATAATTAGTAATTTTGTTAATTTTATTTTCAAATATTCACCTAAAATTAACCCACACCAAATTGTTGGGTATGTTAAAAATAATATTAAGAATAATAATAAAAACGAATCAAGAATATTATTTCGGTTGATGCGATTAATAATAAATCGTTGTACATTTTTGGATTGTTTATTTTGGCGAAAACCTCAAGCCTTTGGACAAATTATTTTGATAATTTAATCAGTTCAATTCTTGGTTTACCTGGTGCCCCAAAAGTATTTGAGAAATTAGGAAGTTTTACTTCGACACTTAGAATAGATACACCGTTTGGACCATTATTTGAATCATTAACATCAATTTGTGATAATATTTATGTAACTATGGATTTGCCTTTAGTTTCAGTTTCTCAGGTTATATTATTGGCAAAACTTATTAGTGTCCATAAACGGTTAGAAAAAATATATCAATTATTGCAATTCATTATTTTGGGCTATCATCAGTCAAAAAGTTAGAGGCTTTATTTAAGATTAGTAAATTTAAATCGTGTTGAGGGGAATTCATCATCACTAATTTGACAATTGACTTCACTTTAAAAACTTTAGATTGAAGATTGTTTTGGATTAAATAATTCTGATTGTTTATTATTGGCTCCATAATTTACTCAATTAAGTAGTTTTCACTATTTATGTACATATGAGATATCCAAATAATGATTATTCTCAAGAATTTATTATAAAATCCTATAAATTTAAAAAATATTTTTATGCATTTATATCCCACAATTACAATTGATATATTTTCAGCAATTTTAAATTATTGTACAAAGATTACCAAATCAACTTTACGTAATTTGTTTCCTGAACAAGTAATAGAATTATTAAATAATAATTTTAATGAATTAAGAAGATTTTCATTTGATTTGGAGAAGAAATGATGAATTATTATGTCAAATGGCTGAGTGTGTACCAGAATCACTTGAAACTATTGAAATTTATAAAGATCCATGGATATTTAGTGCTGAACGTTTAAGAAAATTTTTTGAAAGGTGTTGTTGCAAAGGAGAAAATAAAAATATTATCGCAAATGGACTTATATTAAATGAGAACATTTTAAAGTTATTGAAGAATATAGAGTTCAATTTATAAAATGAGTATTAGAATATATAAAAGACGGAAATCTTAGAAATTATTTAAATAATAATCTTTTTAATATTAGTTAATTATTATAGATAAAAAAGAATTTGGAGTATTTTGAAATAAAAATAATTTTTATTTTTGTATTTTTTAACTTTGGATGGATAAAATGGATTTTTTGATTCAAAGGGTTCATAACCATAGTGTCAGTTCCTTTGACGATTACTGTTTCATTTAGTTCTTTAGAAACAATTGTTTGATTGAATATTCTCGTGTATAAATAATTAAATAAAATATGCAAAAGTTGTAAGATGCAATCAAAATTGGTTTCGATTGAAAGATATTATTTTTTTTATATAGACTTTGAGCATTATCTATTAAGTGCTGCAACTGTGTCTTGCTCCTTGAATGCTGCTGCGTATCTACTTATCCAACCTTGTATTGTGGTAACTTTCGGCACATCTTGTTCTTCAAATTCATCGGACTCCACATATTTCAATAATTCATCACACTTTTTTACTTTTTTTGTCACTCTTTTTCCAATTCGTTTCCTCAAAAAGTTTGCTTTTCTTTTAGTGCCCATCCTTTTGATAATAGAAAATTCTTATTTACTGAACTATATAAAAATTATTATTAATAAAAGATATAATTTAAAGAATTTCAAATATTAGATACTTACATTTGTGCAAATTCAAATAATTATAATTCTATCCCATATTCCATTTATTTACATTTGTTAATCTACACATTCAATATTCATTCACACCATTCCCATGTGAATTAAAATATAATATATTTATATAAATAGGCCTCACTTCGTGAATCAATTGAAGAATGTGAATTCAACTTCATCATTACACTTCTCAAGACGATATAGATAAAGGAATGTTTTGTTTATTTGCTAATAAGAGATGAAACATATTGTTTAGTCGATCTCTACTAACTTGACAAATTCAAGAATTTATGAATCAAGAATTTTAATATAATCAAATGGATCTATCCGATAGATTAAGTCTAAGTTTCGATCAATTGGAAATTCTGAGAGGAAAGTGAAATCATTTGAAAATGATTATCAAGTTCAAAAAGGGAAGCTTGAGATATAAAACATTTATATGGGGAATTTAAAACTCCCGTGGAAGAAAGGATTCAACTTTGTGATGATAATTTGGATGAATCGTGTTTAGAAAAAGTACGTTCTGTTGTTAATTTATTTATTTATTTATTGATTTTATTTATTGTTAATTAATTAATTTATTTATTATATTTTGGTTAAATCTTAAGATTGGACGTTTAAGAGAAATCATGAGGGCTATTATTCAAAAAGTCATTGAAGAGGCATTATTATTATTTATTATTATTTATTATTTATCGTTATTTATAATTATTTATTATTATTTATTTATTTATTATTTATTTATTATTTATCACTATTTATTATTTTTTTTAATAGTACAATTGGTTGATCTTTGGGATAAATGTTTGGTTCAATAATATGAACGTGATGGATTTTTCGAGAGCTTACAAAAAAGTAAGTAAACTAAAATTAACATCTCATCCAATAACATTTAATCATAATAATAATTTTTATAACTATTATTATAATATTACATTTTATTTAATAATTAGATAATTAACTTTTTATACTTTTTATTTATTATTGGAATCAGCTGACGGAATATATGAATTACTTTCGTCTACAAGAATTATATGCGTGCCTTAATTGAGGTAAAATTATTATTTGTTTATTTTTTATTAATTTATTGATTTCCGTATCACATTTATATTATTATTTATATTAACATCGATCATTCATTGAATTCGAAAAAAGGTATCGATCCACATCGCCTCTTTCAAAGTTCATTCCGACTATTGGAAGAAAAATGGAGAAAATCTTGTTGGCCCAATTTAGTTAAGATCGAAAATAAATTAATTAGTAAGTACACGTTATTACAATAATTAATTTTTATATTTAACATTAAAGAATGTGTGCATAACGTTCAATAATGCTATATCGTTGAAACACTATATTTTGACACTTAGTCGATTTTGTTATAAATTCATATTTCCTTTATTATTATTTCCTATTTTTATAAAATCAAAATTACAAGCTAAGCTAATTAAATGGGGTGAAAAATTCATACTCGATACCTAGTGTTAAGATTTTATTATTTAAAAAAAATCTAATAAATCAAATCAATCAAATAAATTANTCGTCTACAAGAATTATATGCGTGCCTTAATTGAGGTAAAATTATTATTTGTTTATTTTTTATTAATTTATTGATTTCCGTATCACATTTATATTATTATTTATATTAACATCGATCATTCATTGAATTCGAAAAAAGGTATCGATCCACATCGCCTCTTTCAAAGTTCATTCCGACTATTGGAAGAAAAATGGAGAAAATCTTGTTGGCCCAATTTAGTTAAGATCGAAAATAAATTAATTAGTAAGTACACGTTATTACAATAATTAATTTTTATATTTAACATTAAAGAATGTGTGCATAACGTTCAATAATGCTATATCGTTGAAACACTATATTTTGACACTTAGTCGATTTTGTTATAAATTCATATTTCCTTTATTATTATTTCCTATTTTTATAAAATCAAAATTACAAGCTAAGCTAATTAAATGGGGTGAAAAATTCATACTCGATACCTAGTGTTAAGATTTTATTATTTAAAAAAAATCTAATAAATCAAATCAATCAAATAAATTAGATCAGAATTACCTAAATAACATAGAAATGAATTTATGCTGGTAAATCAATAAATCAAATCAATTAAATAAATCAAATCAATTAAATAAATAGATCAGAATTACCTAAATAACATAGAAATGAATTAATATAATTAATTATAAAAATAATATAATATAAAATAAATAAAATATATAACAAAACTTACTAGGATATAAATTAGACATAGATTTAGTTAATTCTTCAAGTTCTCTTTCGAAATTTTCTTCGTTCTTGGGTTTTGGAAGTTTTGAAAAATCAAGAAGTCGACTGGTATAAATTGCTTGTGGGTGTGTTTGATAATTAAGAGGAGTTGTAGTTGTTGTATTTGTTAATCCTAGGTTTTTGGATAATTTTTTAAAATTTTCAATTTGGATTACAATTTTTGAATCTTTATTTTTCCCTTCTCTTAAATAATCTCTATAATCAAAATAGTATTTATACAACTCATCATATAATTCTTTAAAAGTGGGTCTATGTGTAACTCGAGCATCCCAACACCTCATAATCATTCTTGTAATTAATTTGGGAGTATGAAATGGAATTTTTGGTCGTAATCCATTGCATATTTTCATGGCTAAATCTTTATCATGTGGTATATCAGGATATGGAGGAAAGCCAGTAATCATTTCATAAGCAATAATTCCAAATGAATATACCATCAGGAAATTATTTTATTCATAGTATTCATGTAAACCGCATGTAAACTGCATGTAAACCACATATAATATATTACACGCGATATATATGCATATTATACGTGGTTTACATGCAGGGTGGTGTAAACCGCATGTAAACTGCATGTAAACCACATATAGGTACATGCAGTTTCCATGTGGTTTACACTACCCTGCATGTAAACCACGTATAACATGCATATATATCGCGTGTAATATATTATATGTGGTTTACATGCAGTTTACATGCGGTTTACACCACCCTGCATGTAAACCACGTATAATATGCATATATATCGCGTGTAATATATTATATGTGGTTTACATGCAGTTTACATGCGGTTTACACCACCCTGCATGTAAACCACGTATAATATGCATATATATCGCGTGTAATATATTATATGTGGTTTACATGCAGTTTACATGCGGTTTACATGAATACTATGAATAAAATAATTTCCTGATGACATCAGCAGCTTTTGTATATTCTTCATCACCACTTAATACCTCCGGAGCAATATATGGTAATACACCAACTATATTCTTTTTTTCGGGATTATTTGGATTTTCCCCTATTAGTTTACTTAATCCAAAATCCGAAATAAATATAGAATAAGAATTAAAATTGGATGATAAAATATTTCCGGGATGGAAGTCTTGATGAACTATATCTAATTTATGAATATTGCTCAAATTTGAAGATAAACTAAATAGATTATATAATTTTCGTTCCCAATTAATATTATTAAAATTAATTTTTAAATATTCTCGAAGATTTCCATCTTTTGCATATTCTAAAACCATCATATATGAGTGTGTTTCTGGATCTTGTGTAATTCCATAATATCGAATTGAACCAAATCCATTTGTATTTAAGTGAATTTCCATCTAATAATATAAACATTTTTTTAATTTATAGTTAAAACGTTATATAATAATTTTCAAATTGAATTTAAATATTAATTGAAATATTTACTTCATTTAAGACATCGTTGAAATTCACAAAATTATCAAACTTTTTTAATGCCACTCCACAATATTCACGATCTCTCTTCCATTGTTGATTTTCAATATCCCATTCACCAATATTTCCATCAATCCACCTAGCATAATATATCGTTCCAAATCCACCTTTACCTATTTGTTTAACATCTTTAAATCTNAAGAATTAAAATTGGATGATAAAATATTTCCGGGATGGAAGTCTTGATGAACTATATCTAATTTATGAATATTGCTCAAATTTGAAGATAAACTAAATAGATTATATAATTTTCGTTCCCAATTAATATTATTAAAATTAATTTTTAAATATTCTCGAAGATTTCCATCTTTTGCATATTCTAAAACCATCATATATGAGTGTGTTTCTGGATCTTGTGTAATTCCATAATATCGAATTGAACCAAATCCATTTGTATTTAAGTGAATTTCCATCTAATAATATAAACATTTTTTTAATTTATAGTTAAAACGTTATATAATAATTTTCAAATTGAATTTAAATATTAATTGAAATATTTACTTCATTTAAGACATCGTTGAAATTCACAAAATTATCAAACTTTTTTAATGCCACTCCACAATATTCACGATCTCTCTTCCATTGTTGATTTTCAATATCCCATTCACCAATATTTCCATCAATCCACCTAGCATAATATATCGTTCCAAATCCACCTTTACCTATTTGTTTAACATCTTTAAATCTTTCAAAAGGTATCCATTCTATTACTTCCCAATTACCACCAGCATTTAGTTGTGCATCTCGAATGAATTTATCTATTTTGTCATTTCCGCTTGTCCAATTATTAAAATCATTTTGGAAATGTTTCGAGTTACATGTTTTGCACCAATATCCATTCCATACTTGAATACATTCTGGGCATATATATTACATTTTTTTTGTTTATAGTATTTAAGGCTGAATTTTATTTTTTTTTAAAAAAATTAAAAAATTTGTTTCAGAATTTGCGTTTTAATAAGATTTTTTTAAAAGTGCAATTTTCGAATTTAATTTTCAATCGGATTTGTTACCGAAATTTAGCTACTTTAGGAATTTTCACGTTAGTATTATAAACAAAAAATCATTTGCAGATAATATTTTGATCACATGATTGTACAACCCTACCCATTTTTGTCTTTTTTTTTTTACAAAAATTAATAAATAAATAAACAAGGGTTCAGGATCAGGGGCTTTAATTCCTTGTTAATTTACACATAATTTTTAAAAAAAATAATTTTAGTTTAAAACAAGAGATTGTGAGTTAATTTCTTTTATAATTATCATTCTTTATTTTTTATATTTAGAATCTATGGTTCAAGACATCTTTCATAACTTCTTGTTTGTAGATTGATCGATTGATCAGAACATTTTACTTATTTTTCGGATTGAGATGTTTGTATGGAATTTTTTTTGATTGAAAAATACATTTACATACATTTTTAATTATAGATTTTTAGATTGAATTGTGACGGTTGATTTTTACTTTTCGAAAAGTTCATGGTGATTTAGAAATATTTAAGTTGCATATTACTTATATTTATTAATTTTCAAATGTTAACATTCTTTAATAACCAAACAGGATTCTTTGCACCAAATATTTGTAAGATTGAGAATTGTTGATGGTGCTAATACTAACTACTTTTACTGGGAATAATTTTTAAGTTTGAAACCCCAAAAATAGAAGATTATATAAACGAAATAACTGCAAAATATTTGAAGAGCTAAAATTATAAGATTTGGATAAATTATCTAAGAATTGATTCAGATAACAATTTTTATTTTATTTTATTATTTACTGTTTTCCATTTACATTTCTTATTTCCTTCGAGCCTTTTTTTCTTTGAAAAATGAATGGCCGATACCATGTGAGAATATTCAAAATGACATAAGGATTTGGATAATCGAAATAGTTGAGGCTGAAAAACAATTGAAGATAAAAAACTTGTGTTATTTACTGCCACTGCCATTTACATTTTAAGTTAAGATCGAGAGAATAATTGAACTGAAATAAAGATTTAGGTAAGTAGATTTTATTTCTATTTATATTTTTAAATTAAAATTTCTAATTCAGATTTAATTTCTTTCTTTAGAAAAAGGGTTAACAATTTTTCAATGAATTTGGATAATTAAAATAATTGAATGGGTTTAGAGAAACAATTTTATTTTTTGTTATTTTTTGATTCTGGTATTTTTGTTGTGATTCACGATTTTATTGTCACTAACATTTTTCCCTACTAACAATTTAATTCTACTAACGTTTCTACCAACACTTAATTTCTTTTATCTGCTTTACTAATCAACTTTCTAACATCATTTTTTCTATTACTAATAACTAACGAATTTTTTTATCAACAAAATTTTCTCTCTACTAATAATTTTCCATTTTACAAACAATTTCTTTCTCTTTTCTTTTTCTGCAGTCTTTTCTAATTTCTAACATTTGCTACCAATTTTAATATTACTATCGATGATTTCTATTATTAATTTCTGCTAATAAAATTTCTATTTTTTATTTCAATAATAGAAATTCTTTATTAACACAATTTTTATACACTACTAATGATTTTCTATTTTACTTAAAATTTCTTTTTTCCCTTATTTTCTACTAATGATTTATTATTTTTTATTCTTTTCTCATTACTAACCTTTCTAAAAATTTCTATTTTACTAATGTTTTATATTCATATTTTATGTTTATGTTTAACTAATTTTTCTAAATATGATTTTTATTATTAATTTCTACAAATAATTTTCTAACGGTTAGTTTTTTCTGATCTGGCATCTAATGATTTGTATTTGTTTCTGCTACCATTTTTTCAACTATTCTACTAATTATTTTTATTTTTACTAACGATTATTATTTATACCGCATCCTCTATTTATATTGAATATTTTTTTTTATTGATGACTTAACTAATATTTTCTTATCTTAGCTAACATTTTTCTTTTTTCTTTTAAAATTCTATTTTTAACAATTCTTATTTTTATGTACTTTATTCCAAATTATTTTATTATTTTATTTCAATTTCACTAACATTACTACAAATAATTTATATATAAACTAATTATTATTTTCAATTTCTACAAACAAACATTTCATTTTTATTTCGTTTGTTCACCAATATTTTATTTCAATTTTTACTAACAATTTCGCTTTTTCTATTGAATTTCTACCATACTAACATTTAATTTCTACTAAATTAACTTTTATTATTGACTTTTTTTATCATTTTTTCTGTTAATAATTTCTTTTTTCTTAATTGCTATTAACATTTATTTTCTATTTTATTTCTCAATTCTATAATATTTTTGATGAACAATGAATTTTAAATTTGGATTAAAATACATAAAAGAGTAAAACGAATATTCCTTTTATTTTCCATGTTTTAGGAAATAGAAAAAATAGAAAAAATAGAGTATTGTTGATCATTCTCCTAATGATTTCACTTATTCTGCTCTGCTTACAAAAATTTCATTCTTTCAAATGGAATTTGCGATTTATATACCAAAGAACGTTTTATCCAAGAATTTAAAAATTGGTCTAGTGGGAATACTAACATTGATAAGATTATACAAGAATCTCAAATAACTGACAAATACAGTTGGTTACGATGGATACCTTATGATAATTGTCAAAATATTGAACATATAGCAAATGGCGGTGGCCGTAAATGTGTGTATTCTGCCAAATTAGAAAATGGAATTTTATCAAACAGGATTGGAATATGATTTAATAGACCATAATGTTGCATTGAAAGAAATAAAATATTCTAGATATGATTCGGCTAAATTTCTCAATTTGGTATGTTTCTTTATATTTAGGATATGTTATTAATATTTTGTATTTTATTAATTTGTCTTTTATTTTTTCATATTAAGATAAAGACTGTAAATAATTATGAATATATTGTTAATTATCCAAAAATCCTTCTACACAAAACTGCATTTTTGTTATAAATTTATTTGATAATGATTTACATAATTTTTTAACCAAAACTTTTTGGGGATTTAGGTTGGCTAACAAATTAGAAATATTTTATCGATAGCAGAGGGTCTTAGAATCTTATGTGAAAAAAATTTTGTACATTATAACCTTAGTCGAAATCTTTTAAATTTCACAAAAAATCATCAAATATCACATATAGATTTGGATTTAGATTTAAGTAAATTAGAAAATAATTTAATTTTAAATAAATAACAAAATTTATGGATCAATTCCATATATTCCACCCGAAGTATTAAGAGGAAATGAATTTACAAAGAAGGGAGATATTTATAGGTTTGGTGGAATCATATATGAAGTAGCCACCGCACAAAGACCATTTGCTGATCAAGCACATGATACTTATTTGATGATGGATATATGTAATGGTGTAAGACCAAAGTCCCTGATTTTAGTTAAATTGGATTCCAGAATGATATTTAAACTTGATGTATCGATGTTGGAGTGATGATCCTTTTGAACGTCCAACAACTTATTAATTACGTAGTTGATTTTTTTTGGATTGTAAGAGAAAAACTTTATTATAATATAGTGGATAGTAATGTTATGCAGCAACTTAAAATGCTGATGAAAATCAAAAAAATACATCAAAATCTCAAAAACAAGAATTATTTGAATTATTTTCACATTCAAGTAAGTTACATTCTCAATCATGTTATATTATCCGATCAATTCATACACTTCACGGATTGCAAGATTTATTGGATAAATTTAAATCCGGGAAATCTTCAGGTAATATCCGCGGAACAATTGATTTTAATATAATCTATAATTAATTACAGAATTTTAAATTATTTAAAAATTTTTAAATTCATAAAATTTATAGATCCTAATATATTAAAGTCCAATGAATCAACCACTATAAATGCAGATACTTATTTTGATTTTTAGAATCATTAAAATATATTGATAAGGAATCCAAAGTCAAGAATAAAGAGATCATTCTCTAAATCACGGCTTTGTATTAATTTAAATAAAAAATGGTATTTCAGTTAAGAAAATTAAAAAAGAATGAATTAGGTTCTCATTTATTTTAATAATCTTATATATTTTTATACATTTAAAAATTTAAAAAAATTCTTTTTGTTTTATTTCTAAATTCTGCTTTTTTTGATTTTTTAAAAATTTATACTGTTTTCTTGTGAATTTATTAATAAACTCGAATTTATCATATTTATTATTTGATTTTATTACATTTTTAGATTATAATTTAAATGCTAACTGATTGTTAACGTATTCATACGATCATAATTTTTTTATGAACGTGTGAATTTAGTAAGCAGAATAGCTTAAACTTTTAAACTTATAATGGCATAAATTATTTATCTTTTATTTCAGTTTTCATGTCGGTGATGATAATTATTAGTGTTCTTGGATATCTCAGTGTTTGTGATAAAGATGATGTTGGTGATGAAAATGATATTGGTGATGGTGGTGATGGTGATGATGGTATTTGTGGTATTTGCGCTATTCGTGAAGAAGGGGATGATGGTATTTCTAGCAAATCATTTTTATATTTGATGAAATTTTTTTTATTTTTTATTTTTTTTATTTTTTTAACTTTCTTTATACTTTTATTCTCGTTATCCAAATAAATTTATTCCTTCAATCCTTCGAGTATCATAATAATCCAAGGCTGAAATACTTGCGAATGTCATTTTTCTGTTGTTATCTCATCAACATGATGAAATAGTTGATAATTAGATTTTAATAATAAATTGGGATCTATAAATTTAAAATTTAAAAATTTGAAAATTTAAATAATTTATAATTCTGTAATTAATCATATATCAAAACAAATTATTCCAAGAATATTACCTGAAGATTTTCCAGATTTTATTTCTTCCAATAAATCATGCAATCCGTGAAGAGTATGAATTGATCGGTTAATATAGCATGATTGAGGATGTAACTTATTTGAATGTAAAAATAATTTAAATAATTCTTGCTTTTGGGATTCTGATATATTTTTTTGATTTTCATCAGCAATATCAAGTTGCTGAATAACATTATAATCCATTGTATTACCATCAAATATATCCAAAAATAAAATAGTTAATTCATTAGCAGTTGGACGTTTAGAAGGGTCGTCACTCCAACATTGATACATCAAGTCTAAATACCATTCTGGAATCCAATTTAACATAAAATCAGGAACCTTTGGTCTTACGCCATTACATATATCTATTATCAAATAAGTATCATGTGCTTGATCAGCAAATGGTCGTTGTGCAGTAACTATTTCATACATAATTCCACCAAAACTATAAATATCACCCTCCCTCGTAAATTCATTTCCTCTTAATACTTCAGGTGGAATATATGGAATTAATCCATAAATTTCGTTATTTTTATTATTAGAGTTTAAAATTAAATCATCTTCTAATTTATGTAAACCGAAATCTATTCTTAAGTCAGAAATATAAACCTCGTAATCATAATTCATCAAAATATTTCCACTATGAAGGTTACGATGAAATAAATTTTTTTCATGTAAGTAATCAAGAAAACTTGTTACTGACGATAATATGTCTATTTTTAATTGCCACTTTAAATCCCAAAATTTTTTGGCTAAAAAATTATGTAAGTCACCATCAAATAAATCCATAACAAAAATATAGTTTTGTGTAGAAGGATTTTTTGAAATTCCGTAATAATTAGCAGAGAATTCATAATAATTAACAATCTTTTTCTTAATATGAAAATATTAGAAGACAAATTAATAAATTACAAAACATTAATAACTTATATTCTAAATACATATAAAGAGACATACCTCTTTAAGAAATTTAACTATATCAAATCTAGAATCTTTTATTTCTTTCAAAGCAACTTCGTAGCCTATTAAACGATATACCCAATTCTGGTTTATAAAATTCCAATAACATTTAATTCCATTTTTTAATTCAGCAGAATATGCAGATCCATGCCCACCATCTACTACGTGTTTGATATTTTGAAAATTGTTATAAGGTATCCAATGTAACTTATCGTAAATGTTATTTTTTGGAAATTCTTGAATTATCTCATCGATGTCTGCATTTCCACTAGACCAAGTTTTAAACTCTTGGATAAAATGTTCTTTGGTACATAAATCACAACCTCCATTTCTAACGAGATTTGGGTAAGATGGAAGAACAATATCATTAGATGAATGACCCGCCGGACAATACACTATTTTTTTTATTTCTTGAGACATGGAAATGAAAGGAATATTCGTTACTAATATTCCGAATTTATCATTGTTTGATGGTAATCATTGCCTTTCTGATCGATCCGATACTTAAACGGATTAGGGAGCTTTGTTTCACAGCGTAAAATGTGGTGAAAATATACCAAATACGTATAGGATTATGTTGATCAAAAAGGATTGACAGACAGAAATACCAGGAACGGAGTGATGAAATCACGAAGTGTATGGACTATAGAAGGGAGAAATGTTGTTCGTCCGCAAAATCTTGAACGTGATTGGTCGGCATGATCGTATTTGTCATGTCCTGCATATTTTTCACACATGCATTTCTCCACGTATAAACGTCATGCATATGTGAAAAACAGAATTTGGCGTAACGTAACGAAACGGCTCTTTAACGTTAGATTAACATCTTGACGAAACTTTTATGCCAACTTCTTGACGAAGTAACCTAAAATAACTTTGGCAAGTGGAAAGTCAGCACATTCGCATGAAATTTTTAGGATATAACCTGTCTGCTTTTGACCACGCAGACAGGATATAACCTAACCCCTATTGTTCCACGCAGAAACGGAAAAAATGACGGCTAACAAAATAATAATTGTCGATCTGCGTGGGGCAACGCAGACAGGTTATATCCTGAAAAGTCATGCGAATGTGGTGTGGAAAGTAGTCCTTGGCATAATGAAATTTTCCTAGATCAAGGGATTTACGAAAGACAGAAATTGGTGTAACGTAACGAAATGTGCAGTTCGTTCGCGGTGTAATATTGCACTAACTTCTTTGGAATGAACGAATTCAGCCCTACTAACGTTCGTATTATAAAAAATTCCCACTGACGGTTCTTAATTTCCGTAATTTTCTTTACTAAGTTGAGAAAGGATTCCTTCGATCTAGAAAAATTCAGCCCTACTAACATTCGTATTGTAAAAAATTCCCGCTGACAGATCATAATCACCCCCTTCAATTATTTTTTCCTTTACTAAGTTGAGAAAGGATTCCCAGAATTCAACCCTAAAAACATTCGTATTGTAAAAAATTCCCACTGACAGATCCTTCGAGTATATTTTCCTTTCTTACTGAACCGAGAAAGAAATCAAATTTTTATATTGCACTAATTTCTGTTTCTTGCAAATCCTTCAATCCATTATGCCGTCGCTTGCTAAAGTAACTTTCAAGTTATTTCATCAAGCGCAAGAACTTGCCTGGATCTTCTAGATCGAAGGAAATTCTTTCTCAACTTAGTAAAAATTCTCAGAGAATTAATTGCATCAACCAACTAAATGAACCTCAAAGCACTCCGTTCCTGGTTTTAGCGCGACCACAGGTCGCGCCACTATCTAATTGCAGAAATAGAAATTTAGTCACACAGTTACGATTATAAAATTTATATATGTGTACTTTTTAATATTATTCTTGTCTAACGATGAAAATTAGTATCGCCATAAATTTGGGGCCTAAAATTATTCTAAGATAAATTTTGTATCCTACATTAAAACCTTTTAAAAAAAAAGACAGTTATTAATAAAGAAAAGAGGTCGAAGAAAGTTAAATTAAAATATTCTATAAATTATCGTAATAATTTTATTTATAAGTTATTAATTTAAAAAAAGTTCTTGGAACCAGGATAAGATCAACAAGATTTGAGACTGGTTGTTTATTAATTAAATCATTTATTTAAATTCTATGAAATACGTGAAGATTGATCGTGTCAAATCTACCTCATGATGTAGATTGAAATTTTGTCAGGATAAAACGATTGTGTCAAAATCCAGGTTGACAACAATCAATATACCTCCGAGATCTTCGTGGAGTTCCCAGCTTTTAATAATTTTCAAGTTTATTATAAAAAAATTGGCACAAGGAATAGTCGATGTAATAATTTCTTAGAGAGAAAGCATCAATTTTTGTGTAAACACAATAAATAAATGTATCAAATTAAGTCTTTACCTTATTTCATCCATTTTATTTATTTTCTTCATGCGCTAAATAAAAAAACAAAAAGTAGAACATCTTGCCTATCTCTTGTGGTGCCGAAATAAGCAATTTTTTTCGATTTTAACTCAAATATTTCTTTCAAGTATTATTGGTTCGATACTTAATTACAAAAAAATAACAACAAAAGCTATGCAAAAGTAAATAAAATATATGTACTTTACGTGATATATATAGTGTCGTATTTCGTTAATTATTAAACATAATTCAGAGTTATAAAACAGCGACAAAATTCCAGAAAAGTAATTTTATTGCATATAATAACAGTTAAGCACTCGAAATATTTTTTAAAAAATAAATAAATTTCTAAATTATAATAAAATTAGCTTTAATGATTCAAATTAGATAAAATGAATTAAAAATTAAATAAGATTTGATTTGAATTTTCCAGAACCTTTCCATTTTTTTTCTTTAACTTTTCTTATCCAAATTAACCTATTCTTTAAATTTTTTTTTTGAAAATCACGACATAACACAAGTCTGAATGCCATTTTTCAGCCCGCTTTGAATTTCTGTTTCTCCGTCAAGACTGTGAGTACTGATTCTTGAAGTAGTTGATTCATTGAACTTTAATAAATTAGGATCTATAAATTTAAAATTTCAAAAAATATAAATAATTTATAATTGATCGTTTATTATCTACAAATATACCTGGAGATTTTCCTGATTTTATTTCTTCCAATAAATCATGAATATGAAGAGTATGAATATATCGGCTAATATAAGATGATTGTGGATGCAACTTATTTGAATGCGAAAATAAAAAAAATTCTTGCTTTTGAGATTTTGATATATTTCTTTGATTCTCGTCAATTTTAAGTTGGCTCATAACATTATTATCTACTACATTGGCATAAAGTTTGTCAGTTATTTCACGAAATAAATTATGGAAGTTGGACGTTTGGAAGGATCATCACTCCAACATCGAAGCATCAAGTCTAAATACCATTCTGGAATCCGATTTAACATAAAATTAGGAACCTTTGGTCTTACTCCCTTACATACATATATCTATCATCAAATAATTATCATGTGCTTGATCAGCAAATGGTCGACTATTCCGTACATAATTCCAACAAAACTATATTACCTTCCCTTGTAAATTCATTTCCTCTTAATACCTAGGTAGAATATATGTAATTGATCCATGAGTTTCGTTATTTTTGTGATCAGAATTAAAAATTAAATCATTTTCTAATTTAAATGAATCCAAATCTAAGAAAATGCAGCGAGAATATAGAAATTATAGTTTATCAAAAATATTTCTGCTATGGACGTTACGATGAACAATATTTTTTGCATGTAAGCTTCCAAGACTACATACCATTGAGCATAGTATGTCTATCTTTTGTTTCCCATCCTAAAATTCCTGTTTAAAAAATCATGAAAGTCATCATATTAATTCATAACAAAAGTGTAGTTTTGTGAATTGAAATCAAAAATATTTAGCAATAGCAATAAATTCATTATTATTAACAATCTTTTTCTTATATGAAAATTTTAAAACATAAACAAGTGGTCTAGGTTGGGGGCACTTTTGTTTATAATATTTAATTTAATTTAAACAAAAAAAAATAAAGAAAATTGAATTTTTAAAATATCCTTCTTTGAAAGATTATGTTTAAGAAATCTCCAATACTTATTAAATGCACTCTTTGTACTTGTCCAAAATTAAAGAACATAAATTATTGCAATTTCATGATGAATTTTTAGATAAATATGTATACATGCATCAAAATATTTATATTCTTGATTTTATCAAATAGAATTTTTGATTAATTATTAAATTTTAGCATTTGATCTTTATTTCTTTAATTCATTCATGCATGAATTCTCAAATTAATAGAATATTAATGTGAAGATCTAAAGTTTTAAAGGCTGATATTGTACTGAATATTTAAAAACAGAATATATGCAGAAAATTTCATTTAAGTTTTGAAATTTGATGAATATTAAATTAATTTAGTAATTTAAAATTATGAAGAAATACAATTTCATATTACTTCTATCATTAAAAATCAATAAATATTTAGTACATTGATACAAAATTTTTACATCAATAATTCTGAAAATGATCATCTACATAATTGTTAGAATTATTATTATGCCAACACTTGATCTAGAAAACATTTTATATCTGAGTAAATATTAGATAGTTTCAAAGTTTTTCATTAATAAATAACTTTTTAAATTATTTGTTAGAGGGATGATTTATATTAAATATTATCACCCATTTAAATTATTTAGATTTAATTTTGCTTATTATTAATTATTTCAATTTTATGCATTAAACTGCTATACATTCAACAGTGTTAAATATATTAGTGCAATAATCAATGATTTTACAGTTGTGTCAGAAAGTAATGCCATATTTTTTATTAAAATAAAAATCTACATAATTTATATCTAATACTTAGTTGGCCTCTCTTTGCATCCAATACTATTTCAATTCTTTGTAGAATTGAGTCCACAACCTTCCTAAGAATTGATCCATTAAATTTTGATCACTCTTCATCTATAGTTTTTGGAAAATTTTTGTTTCTGAATATTGTCCTTTAACAATTTCCAGATGTTTTCTATGGGGTTAAGGTCAGAAGAATTACTGGCCAGTCCAATATTTTAATTTATTTTTTTTGTTTCAACCATTTTGCAGTTTTATTTGTGATTTGGATTGGAGAATTATCCTGTTGAAACACCATATGATTTATCTAATTGGAGGGTGAGGGTACATGACAAATAAAATTACACTTGCTTCTGATTACTCATATCTTATCTCATTTTTAACCATACAAGTCATTACATAACATTCATACAGTCATGAAAAATAAATGGATGAGAAAAAACATTAAAAAAAGTGGAATCAATTGCATAATATTACTTTCTAACATTACTGACATACAAATGAGATAAATGTGACTTGGAGTTAGAAGTATATTTTTATTATATAAATTGACATTTGAATTCCAAATCTTGACATTTACTATGATGGAATTATTATTATTGCTTCTACTTTCACCAAAATTTATTTTTGGATAGAATATGAATAGATGTAATAGTTTTGATTTCTTGTATTTCCACTGCAATTTTTATTTTTCTCAAATTACAGAAAGCAAATACAATTCTGAAATTAAAACATCTTTGTAAATTGAAAAAACTTGTAGTAATTATTACCTTCAGCAGCCTTAAATACGAGTAAATACGAGTAAATATTTTGTAATAATATTTTATAAATGTTTGAGAATAATAAACTATCTTAAATTATATATTAATATTCATGAAAATAATTTAAAACTAATTTGCTAATTTATATTTGCTTACTTTGTTTATGTTTAGATGTAATTTTTTTGATAATCCTGAGAAAATATTAGCCGTATATGCCTTGAAAAAATTATTTATTTTTATATATATAGTTTTCCAAGTCATTGAAGTAATAATAAAACAGTTCAGTTACATTAATTTCACAAGATATATATCCTTGATGGGTGAAACTCTAATATTATTAATTGGTGTCCATTTGTGAATGGAATAATTATATGTGTAAATATTTGAGGTGGATAATTATCTAAATCAACAATTGCTGCAGTTGATTGCTTAGCTAATGATTTGATGAAACAGTAGATAAATTTAATCAAGTTGCTCAACTAAATGTAGATGCATGGAAAGTAATAGAATGGATATATTATGATAAAAGGTGTTAAAGAAATGGCAAATGATAGTTTTGGTATAATTTATTATACTGATTATGTTAAAAATTCATTATGATTTGATTTTCATCCTGGAATTTAGATAATAGTTAATTAAAAAAAATGTAGAAAAATACATTAATAATGATTTGAAAGATCCTGGTGAAATTGTGATTGAATTTTAAAAGCAGAAGAATTTTCAAAAATTAAATAACAATTGATACAAAAACTAATGACAAATACATCCACAGGCAATTATGTCAGTAGACTTTTCAATTTTTTAAATCTTCTAAAATCTGTAAATGAACCAATCTTTGAAGAATTAAAAGTTTCAATTATATATTTTATTCTGTTCATTTTTCATTTCATGATTAATTATATTAATTCAATTAATTATTTTTTAATAATATATCATAAATATTTGTATAAATTCTAATAATTTAATTTGTATTCAAGAGATAATTTTATATTTATTGAATAAAAGTAAAGTTAAATAGATTTAAAATTCAACAAATTATTCAAATGAAATTTTTTACATATCAGCTGTTTTAAATATTTAATATTGGTATTGGATAATTAATAAAAGTTGTAATCAGCCTTCAGAACTTTCTCATAAGATTTCACATTAATTTATTAAATATTAAATTAAAATATGATCAGGTGAGTTTCCAGAAATTCATTTTTTACATATCTGTAATGTAGCATTGAAATTTACTATATTAAAATAAAATAATTAAATTGATTAAATTTCTTTTTCCATCTGCATCTGGAAAATCAAGTATATGAATCTTCAGATCAGAAGTATATAAATATAATTTGAAAGAATTTATTAAGAAATTGCATATAAATTGGACTTCCTTTTGGTTTGTAATTTTGCAGATATTCAATGATTTATATTTTTTAATATTTTGAGCAAATAAAAGATTGATTGTTTTTAAAAATATTCAATTTTTAAATCTTTTTATTTAAATTAAATGCTATAAGCATAAAGCACCCCAAATCTAAATAGTTTTTCATTTTATTGCATTAGTAGATCTTAATTTTAATTATAAAAACTAGAATTTTTATTGTAAATATTATTAATTTTTTTAGTGTTTCCCGAGTATCTATAATCATTCACATAATTTAACCAACACCAGTTCACTGCAAAACTAAGCAACTAGAACACTAGAAAATAGTAAGCTTGCTCTCACAGTAGACCTATGCCTAATAAAGTTTCCTGATGACTTAACATGATAAATGGTTTATTTAATATCTTGAAATCGATTATAAGGTATTCTATTGCCTTAAAATTTCAATCTGTATTTAATTGATAATTTATCTATCGTTCATTTCCACTTTGTTTTAAATATGTTATGCGTTTTTTTCGAGTTATAAATTGAATTTTTTTATTAGTAAAGATTATGCAAATATATATTGAGTAACAGCCTCTGGCTACTTTGTTGATTTTAGATACTTCCGTTACATAATTACATATATTTTAATTTAATCAATATAAAATTGATTAGATTTAAAATTCTGTTCCCCCAAAAAAATAGTAATTTTCCTTAAAAAGAGTTCAAAACATTTATTATGTGCGGTACGACTATTTTTTACTCCTTCATTTATGTTTCTTAGACAAAAAAATGGCAACTAAAATTTCAACAAAATTATTAAAAATAATTTTAAATAATGTTCAACCAACTCGATTGCCAAATAATGATGAATATGAATCTTGAGTCTGGTATAGTGTTACCTGTCGTAATTCAAAAAAAAAATGTCGCGACATAGCATCAGGAAATTTTTTTAACGTAAGAATTTACGTAAAATTTTGCAAAAAATTATACGATCAGTAATTTTGTGTAAATTTTCGGTTAAAAAAATTTCCTGATGATACCTATACTTTGGGAATTAACTTGGGTCAAGAATTTTATATGGATAATGAGGTAGAAAATAAATCATTATATATTCGAACTTATATATCATGTATGATTGCTCAAGCTGGAACTTTACTTATTCAAAATGGATTTGATTTATCGTCATCACCACCTCATTGCTCATCAATTTATAATGATAATTTAAATAATTTTATTGTTGAATATTCACCTAAAATTAATCCACAACAATCGGATCGGAATAATATTAAGAATAATAATAAAATGAATCAAGTAATAAATCATTGTAATTCACTATTTTTGCTATTATCTGTCAAAAAAAAAACATTAAAGAGTCTTTTCACTGCTTAAACAAATAATAAATAATTTCAAATATAATATCAAGACAAAAGTGCTTTATTTTAATGATTACATACTGGTCTGCTTTAATTTAAAGCTATACTCTGTAATCTCAGTGATCAAATAAAATAATAAAAATATAAAATACGGCTTATTATGTCTTAACTTGACAAATGTTCTATTTTTGGTTGCAGATTTTTATATAGTAAGCTGTGCACGTCTCTTTAGTAATTAATAATAAAAAAATAAATTTAACTCCTGCTCTAATTATAAAATGACATCATCTCTATAATGTAATTTGTATTTTTTACTATATAATTAACTAATTGTTCAATGGCATGTAAAAATTTAGGTTACATGACACATTGTTAAATTTATCGAGTAACTTTGATAAAAAATTATGTTTCAGTTTTATTATTTTTATTATAAGGCTATTAGTAAGGCATCTCATTTTTAAAAGTTATTAACTTTTTAAAAAATAGGTCGGATCAAAATTCTGGCACATAAGATTGAAAGTTCTGACCTGAGCTATCAATTTTATGGGGTATTTTTTTGAAAATATATTTTTCCAAAAATAGATACCTTTCAAGTCAACCTAAAATTTTGTCAGATTAAGACATAACACATTGTATAATAAAAAATAAATGAATAAATAATTTTAGAGAAAATACAAAAGATGGTCAATGACATCAAAACTAAAAAAAATAATAAATTACCAACAAATTAAATTAATTTTCCTGAATTTCCTTTTCTTCAACTATGCAAAATTTAGTATTGTTAATTTCATTTAGATAAATTATTAAACAAATAATTCAAGAAATATAATACTCACTTATATCATCAGGAATTACAAAATCCCATTGTTTTGTATCTTAAATAATAATTAATGTAAATATTTTATATAAAAATGATTATTTATTGCTAAAAAATATAGGTACTTACCATGTGTTTCAGATTTTTTTGATTTAAGAAAAGGCAAATGTCTACTTGTATATATTGCTTCAGGATGCATTTTATTTTGATCATATTGAATAAAATTCTTGTTTGATTTATTTGCTGCTTCGACTTGTTTTCTTATTTCTCCATCATAAGAATATGGCTTAAGTTGATGTCTCAATTCTTTAGCAGTTGGACGATTGAGAGGTTCAAAATTCCAGCATTTTTCCATTATTTCTTTGAAAAATTGAGGAATTTTGCACTTAATTTCAGGTTTATTCCCTTCACAAATTTTTATTACAAGATTTGCATCATGTGGAATATTATAGTATGGTGGATAACTAGTTAGAACTTCTAGCATAACCATACCAAAAGAATAAATGTCAGATGCTTGAGTATATTCTCCTCTACTCAATGTCTCAGGTGCCATATATGGAATTACACCATAAATCTTTTCTGGATCATTTTCTGAAATTGGTTTGCACAATCCAAAATCAGTAATATAACATGAAAGTATACTTTGATTAACTATATTACCAGGATGGAAATCTTTATGTATTAAGCCCATTTCATGGATATTTGTAAGTCCTACTACAATTTCTAATAAAATATAAGATTTTCTCTGCCAAGTTAATTTTTTAAAATTGTTATTCAACACTTCTCGAAGATTACCATGTTTTGCATAATTCATAACCATCATATATTCATTTTCTGTTGGATTTTTAGTGATACCATATATTGCAATTGAATTTTTACCTCGAACTTTAAGTTGATTTTTAATCTAAAAAATTTATTAGCCTAAAATAAAATTATTGTATTTAAAATTATGAAAATAAATAACATGAAATATTCACCTCTTGCAAAAAATCATTTGTATTTGTGGGATTGCCAAGACTTTTCAAGCAAACACCTTGTTTACCATTCCTATACCAAACATCTTGTATATTAGATTTAATAAATCCATCAAGCCAATCTGCTTCATATACGGTGCCAAAACCCCCTTTAGCAAGGTATCTTACATTCTCAAGTCTGTCAAATGGAATCCATTCAATAATTTCTAGATATTTATTTGCATTAAGTTGTATTTGTTGAATAAATTTATCAATTTCTCTATCTCCACTTGCCCATTTATCAAATTCATTTTGAAATTGTTTGGCATTACATAGACGGCACCATTTTCTTCCTGTATTATGTTGATAACATTTACTACATTTTCCAAGATCACTAGAAATATTATTGAAAATTGATTAGAGAATTTTATATAATATTAAAACATTGATTTAATAATTATAAAATTAAATCTCACTTGCTGTAATATAATTTATATTGGTTAGTTTATTATTGATATAATTGTTATATAATTATAATATTAAAACATCGATTTCAATAATTATAAAATTAAATACTTACGGACTGTAATTAATTTAATTTAGATTGATTAGTTTATTATTAATTTATTGATTAGAGAATTGTTGTATAATATTAAAACATTGATTTCAATAATTATAAAATTAAATACTCACAGACTGTAATATAATTTATATTGAATAGTTTATTATTGATTAGGGAATTTTTATATAATAGTAAAAAATTGATTTCAATAATTATAAATACTCACATACTGCAATATAATTTATATTGATTAGTTTATTATTGATTAGAGAATTGTTATATAATATTAAAAAATGATTTCAATAATTATAAAATTAATACTCACATACTGTAATATAATTTATATTGATTAGTTTATTATCGATTAGAGAATTAATATATAACTAGCTATTTTTTTTTTTTTGGATATCCACCACATGAATAAGATTGGAATTGACAATGTTAATTAGTGTCACATTTGTTATACATTTTTTTAATTTAGTTTAAAAAATTAAATCAAGGAGAGTATTAAGATTTTTATTTTTATTAATTTTAAGAAAGTACATGAGGATTTAATCTTGAAATTTCAGTTAACCTTTGATATTCCTGGAGGTAATGCTATTGATGGTGTTTGAATTAATTGTGTATTAAATATTTCATCTGATATTTGATTTATTTGTATATTGTTTAATTCTTCTGATTGTATATTGTTAGATAGATTTAATAAATTTTCATATTCATTATCAAATGAGTAAATTACAGGATTTATTTTGGATAGATTTTTTAATCAAAAAATATAATTAAAAAATAAAAAATTATATTTTAAATAAAAAAATTTATGGCACTTGTCCTTTATTTATTTATTTTTTTTAAAAAAATTTAAATTTGAAATTATTTTTATAAATTAAATCATTTTTCCATTTTTATTATTAATATAAACTTCATTTTCAAAAATATTAATTATTTAAAAATTCAATTAATTAAATGAAAAAAGAAAAACTATTTATTATTAAAAAATTTAAAATATCTTGTTTACTCAAAAAGATAAAGAAAATTGATTTATTTATTTTTTAATAAATAAAATAAATAATAATGTTTTTAATAAAAATCAATAAAAAAATTATTTGATATTTTAAAAAAACATGAATTTTTTAAAACAAAATAATAAAAATAAATTATTTTAAAAGATTTAAATTTTTTTTAAAGAATATTAATTATTTTGTGTTCTGGTTGTTCCGGTTTTTCTGTTTGTTCTGATTGTTCTGGTTGTTCTTGTTGGGAATTTAAAACATTCATATTTGGAAGAGGATTAGAATTTAAAGCTGTTGTAAGAGTATTAGTTAATCTTCTTCTTGTAGTTCTAGGTGATGCTCCTCTTGCAACACAGTTTCGTTGTCTTGGATTTAACCAAGGTGCATTTATAGTTTGGTTATTGTTTGTTTGATTGTTATAGTTGTTGTTGTAAATTAAAGAAATATCTTCTAAGTCTAAAACAACAACTATAACAATCAAACAAACAATAACCAAACTATAAATGCACCTTGGTTAAATCCAAGACAACGAAACTGTGTTGCAAGAGGAGCATCACCTAGAACTACAAGAAGAAGATTAACTAATACTCTTACAAGAGCTTTAAATTCTAATCCTCTTCCAAATGTGAATGTTTTAAATTCCCAACAAGAACAACCAGAACAATCAGAACGAACAGAAAAACCGGAACAACCAGAACACAAAATAATTAATATTCTTTAAAAAAAATTTAAATCTTTTAAAATAATTTATTTTTATTATTTTGTTTTAAAAAATTCATGTTTTTTTAAAATATCAAATCATTTTTTTATTGATTTTTATTAAAAACATTATTATTTATTTTATTAAAATTATTATTACTATAATAATAAGTGATTATTTATTTTATTAAAATTATTATTACTATAATAATAAGTGATTATTTATTTTATTAAAATTATTATTACTATAATAATAAGTGATTATTTATTTTATTAAAATTATTATTACTATAATAATAAGTGATTATTTATTTTATTAAAATTATTATTACTATAATAATAAGTGATTATTTATTTTATTAAAATTATTATTACTATAATAATAAGTGATTATTTATTTTATTAAAATTATTATTACTATAATAATAAGTGATTATTTATTTTATTAAAATTATTATTACTATAATAATAAGTGATTATTTATTTTATTAAAATTATTATTACTATAATAATAAGTGATTATTTATTTTATTAAAATTATTATTACTATAATAATAAGTGATTATTTATTTTATTAAAATTATTATTACTATAATAATAAGTGATTATTTATTTTATTAAAATTATTATTACTATAATAATAAGTGATTATTTATTTTATTAAAATTATTATTACTATAATAATAAGTGATTATTTATTTTATTAAAATTATTATTACTATAATAATAAGTGATTATTTATTTTATTAAAATTATTATTACTATAATAATAAGTGATTATTTATTTTATTAAAATTATTATTACTATAATAATAAGTGATTATTTATTTTATTAAAATTATTATTACTATAATAATAAGTGATTATTTATTTTATTAAAATTATTATTACTATAATAATAAGTGATTATTTATTTTATTAAAATTATTATTACTATAATAATAAGTGATTATTTATTTTATTAAAATTATTATTACTATAATAATAAGTGATTATTTATTTTATTAAAATTATTATTACTATAATAATAAGTGATTATTTATTTTATTAAAATTATTATTACTATAATAATAAGTGATTATTTATTTTATTAAAATTATTATTACTATAATAATAAGTGATTATTTATTTTATTAAAATTATTATTACTATAATAATAAGTGATTATTTATTTTATTAAAATTATTATTACTATAATAATAAGTGATTATTTACCACTTAAAAATAAATAAAAAATAATTTTTTTTACTATTTTAAATAAGTGATAGTAAAAAAATAATTTTTTTTTACTATTTTTAAATTTTTTATAAAAATAAATTTATTAATAGTAAAAAAAAAATTATTTTTTTACTATCATTTATTGAAAATAGTAAATTTAATTTATTAGCGATAAAAATAGTAAAAAAAATTAATTATTTACTATTTTCAATAAGTGATAGTAAAAAAATAATTTTTTTTTACTATTTTTAAATTTTTTATAAAAATAAATTTATTAATAGTAAAAAAATTATTTTTTTACAATCACTTATTGAAAATAGTAAATTTATTTTTTATTTTTATAAAAAATCGATATATTAATTTTTAAGTGATAAAAATAGTAAAAAATTAATTATTTTACTATTTTCAATATGTGATAGTAAAAAATAATTTTTTTTTACTATTTTTAAAAATTTCAGAAATTATATAAACACCCGCTATTCTTTGGGTGGGTGGTGGGTGGAGGTTATTCTTCTTATCATGTATCATGTACCATGTACCATGTATCATGTATATAAATTCTTGACCTTTTTTTTTCCATTTCGGGTCATGAAAATCTTTCCAAAAAAGAGTATTGTTGGCAAGTGATTGAACTTAAGAACTTACCAATACTCACCAATTGGGTGAAAGTATTTTGTGCCGTGACTTCACCGAAAAAGGAATAATAATAGGGTAAAATCTATATTATGATAATGTTAAAACAATTATAAAATTAAATACTCACTCTCTGAAATATAATTTATAATGATTAGTTTATTATTGATTAGAGAATTGTTATATAATATCAAAACATTGATTTCAATAATTATAAAATTAAATACTCACGAACTGTAATATAATTTATATTGATTAAAAAATTGTATAATATTAAAACATTGATTTCAATAATTATAAAATCAAATACTCACTAACTGTAATTTAATTTATATTGATTAGCTTATTATTGATTAAAGAATTGTTATTTACTATAAAATTAAATACTCACTAACTGTAATATAATTTGTAATGATTATGATTAGTTTAGTTTATTATTGATTAAAAAATTGTATAATACTAAAACATTGATTTCAATAATTATAAAATTAAATACTCACTAACTGTAATATAATTTATATTGATTAGAGAATTGTTATATAAAACATTGATTTCAATAATTGTAAAATTAAATACTCACTAACTGTAATATAATTTATATTGATTAGTTTATTATTGATAAGATAATTGTTATATAATACTAAAACATTGATTTCAATAATTATAAAATTAAATACTCACTTGCTGTAATATAATTTATAATTATTAGTTTATTATTGATTAAGAATTGTTATGTATTATTAAAACATTGATTCCAATGATTATAAAATTAAATACTCACTCGCTGTAATATAATTTATATTGTATCGATTAGAGAATTATTATATAATATTAAAACATTGATTTCAATAATTATGAAATTGAATACTCACTCGCTGTAATTAATTTATATTGATTAGTTTATTATTAATTAGAGAATATTAAAACATTGATTTCAATAATTATAAAATTAATACTCACAGACTGTAATATAATTTATATTGATTAATTTATTATTAATTAAAACATCGATTTCTTTTTTTTTTTAAGGTGACCAACGCGGGCTCGCTTTATTTCATGTGAAGTATAAAAATACAAAAAGAATCAAGCTACCTAAGACTATGTCTACCGGTTACCCTACCGCTGCAGAAAAATAAATTTCCAGTTATTAATGGTTGAATGCCACCACGGCCCATTAAAAGTCATTTCCCAAAAAAAATCCCAAAAAAAGATTTTCTTTCTTACACCTACAAACTACAACTTGTCGAACAACATCGATCCCCCTCATTTTTACCCACCGCCCGACGACCCCTTAGAAGCCTACGCTTCACCCAACTAACCCTATATCCTTACTCACTCCCCCGGTGTCTAAAAGACCCCCTGCAGGTTACAAATAAGAATATATCTAAACAACAACCCACCAAACATCAACCAACCCTCTAACACTTTTCCCAACNAATATTAAAACATTGATTTCAATAATTATAAAATTAATACTCACAGACTGTAATATAATTTATATTGATTAATTTATTATTAATTAAAACATCGATTTCTTTTTTTTTTTAAGGTGACCAACGCGGGCTCGCTTTATTTCATGTGAAGTATAAAAATACAAAAAGAATCAAGCTACCTAAGACTATGTCTACCGGTTACCCTACCGCTGCAGAAAAATAAATTTCCAGTTATTAATGGTTGAATGCCACCACGGCCCATTAAAAGTCATTTCCCAAAAAAAAAATCCCAAAAAAAGATTTTCTTTCTTACACCTACAAACTACAACTTGTCGAACAACATCAATCCCCCTCATTTTTACCCACCGCCCGACGACCCCTTAGAAGCCTACGCTTCATCCAACTAACCCTATATCCTTACTCACTCCCCCGGTGTCTAAAAGACCCCCCACAGGTTACAAATAAGAATATATCTAAACAACAACCCACCAAACATCAACCAACCCTCTAACACTTTTCCCAACGTTCTCTCCCAACAACTTCTATCACCTGACCATCCAACCCTCCTTGTCACCTGATCTTCTTCACGTGCCCCTCCTCCCGCAAATCACATCATCACACATCGTTACCACCGATCATCCCCTTAGATACACTTCGTATCACCCTACTGCGTACACACCTGATCGTCAAGATCGACAATTCAGGGTCAAACCGAAATCTGACAATTCCCCCAAAAAAGTTATGACCATGAAAAAAGAAAAAATTTGTGGCGCAGTTCTCTTGTTTACCAACAACCCTAAAGACAGACTCCAAGCAGGTCTTTGTTTTCCACGTTCGTGCTTCTAAATTTTCTGTTTTCGAAGAGAGGTAGTTACTCCTAACCGTTCTTTCGTTACTTTATATACCTTTTATTATCGCAAAATAAACCAAAAAATTATTTGCGAACTCCGAGAAGGAAAATAAAGTCGTCGTCAACGTTTTCAGCCAAAGGACTCAAAGCCCAAACACCAGACGTAACTTCGTAAGATAGCTGTATAGGTTAAGGCCTCCTATTCTTATCCGGTAAAACCCTGAAACCTCCAAATAGGACATATCCACTAGAGCTCACTTCCGTTATTTACTGCGCATTTTTGTCAAGGTCGATGGAAAAGGAAAGAGTTTTTTTTTTTTTTTTATTTTTAAAACATCGATTTCAATAATTATAAAATTAAATACTTACGGACTGTAATTAATTTAATTTAGATTGATTAGTTTATTATTAATTTATTGATTAGAGAATTGTTGTATAATATTAAAACATTGATTTCAATAATTATAAAATNTTACCACCGATCATCCCCTTAGATACACTTCGTATCACCCTACTGCGTACACACCTGATCGTCAAGATCGACAATTCAGGGTCAAACCGAAATCTGACAATTCCCCCAAAAAAGTTATGACCATGAAAAAAGAAAAAATTTGTGGCGCAGTTCTCTTGTTTACCAACAACCCTAAAGACAGACTCCAAGCAGGTCTTTGTTTTCCACGTTCGTGCTTCTAAATTTTCTGTTTTCGAAGAGAGGTAGTTACTCCTAACCGTTCTTTCGTTACTTTATATACCTTTTATTATCGCAAAATAAACCAAAAAATTATTTGCGAACTCCGAGAAGGAAAATAAAGTCGTCGTCAACGTTTTCAGCCAAAGGACTCAAAGCCCAAACACCAGACGTAACTTCGTAAGATAGCTGTATAGGTTAAGGCCTCCTATTCTTATCCGGTAAAACCCTGAAACCTCCAAATAGGACATATCCACTAGAGCTCACTTCCGTTATTTACTGCGCATTTTTGTCAAGGTCGATGGAAAAGGAAAGAGTTTTTTTTTTTTTTTTATTTTTAAAACATCGATTTCAATAATTATAAAATTAAATACTCACGAACTGTAATAATTTATAACGATTAGTTTATTATTGATTAAAAAATTGTATAATATTAAAACATTTATTTCAATAATTATAAAATTAAATACTCACTTGCTATAAAATAATTTATATTGATTAGTTTATTATTGATTAAAGAATTGTTATGTATTATTAAAACAATGATTTCAAAAATCATCAAATTAAATACTTACTCACTGTTATATAATTTTTATTGATTAGTTTATTATTAATTAGAGAATTGTTATATAATATTAAAACATTGATTTCAATAATTATAAAATTAAAACTCACTTGCTGTAATATAATTTATGTTAATTAGTTTATTATTGATTGGAGAATTGAATTATTATGTAATATTAAAACATTGATTTCAATAATTATAAAATTAAATACTCACTCGCTGTAATTAATTTATATTGATTAGTTTATTATTGATTAGAGAATTGTTATATTGAAACATTCAATAATTATAAAATTAATACTTACAGACTGTAATGAAATTTTTAATGATTGGTTTATTATTGATTAGAAAATTGTTATATAATATTAAACATTGATTTCAATAATTATAAAATTAATACTCACAAACTGTAATACAATTTATATTGATTAGAGAATTGTTATATGATATTAAAACATTGGGTTCAATGATTATAAAATTAAATACTCACTCGCTGTAATATGATTTATAATGATTGGTTTATTATTGATTAGAGAATTGTTATAATATTAAAACATTCTATAATTATAAAATTAATACTCACAGACTGTAATTTAATTTATAATGATTGATTAGAGAATTATTATATAATATTAAAACAATGATTTCAATAATTATAAAATTAAATACACACATGCTGTAATATAATTTATATTGATTAGTTTATTATTGATTAGATAATTCATCAGCATCAGGAAATTTAAAAAACCGTAAATCGTAATTTTATGTACGTAATTTATATCGTTTAATGTAATAATATGCCCACTCTTCCGATTCTTTTGATTCTTCCAATTCTTCTGTTTCTCCCTTTTCTTTCATTTGAGTTTTTCTTGTTTCTTTCATTTCTCCGAATCCTTTAAGTTCATTATCTTCTTCCATTCCTACTCTTCAATTTCTTTAGAATTTTTTTTAAAAAAATTTCTTACAGCTTTACATTATCGGATTAAATAAATTCCATTTTGTACAACAATAATAATTACAGAGTTACAAAAAAAAAGTACAAATATTTAGGAGAAATTTCCGTAACACAAATAATCTCTTTGAGATATGATTACAAAATCTAAATATCTCTCTTCAAGATACTTGATCCATAATACAATACCAAGTATTAGTTAAGTGCTTTAAAAGTATCTCTTTATATATTATATCAATATTATTAATTATAATTTATTGTATTTAAAAGAAATAATGAAAACAAACAATTCCCTCAATGATACTATTACAGCATTTGTGAATTGATTAAACGAGAACTCGTTAAAAAAATCTTAAAATTTATTTATAAGTTGAAATTATCAAATATCAAACCCTATATTTTTTTTTAACCAACGGAGCCTCGTTCCAATACGTTTATTTATTGTAAAATTGTTACATTAAAGAAACAAACTAAAACAATTGAATACTTAGAGAAGCTTGCTAAAACTAAAGTAAATTTTAAATTACGGCACGGCTCTTCAATCAAATATTATATCATATCATTAATTTTTAGCATTTTAATAAATATTGAATCGTTTTAATCAAAATCAAATACATTATTCTGCAAATATGAATTTATTAATAGATAAATTCATAAAAATTTAATCTCACATTAACCGTTATTATTATTATCATCAGCATCATTAATGCATTAATTATCATATAAATTCATCACCATCATATTATCATTAAAATATTCATCATTATCATCATTGCCATCCTCATTATTATTGATATTTTTATTCATCATCACATCAAAGAATAATAACTATTTTTTTTGTTATTATTATTCTTCTTCTATTTTCAATACTTACTCTTATATCATTAATTGTACTAAAATATCTATATGTGATGAAAATAAAAAAAATAATTGTTTTTCATTTTATTATCCAAATTGATTTTTTAAAATCTATTGTAAGTAAAATTTTTCATTACATTAAATAAATTATAATTGATCTAATTAAAATAAGATAATTAAAAAAACCAAATCAAGAATATTTAATCACATAACAAAATGAACAATTGAAATAATTGTTTTGAATTTTTTTTTGAAAGGGCTTTCACAAAAAATGATACCAGAAAGTATAACAAAACCAGAGCTTTTACAAAATAAAAGGTGATCATCAAAGGAATAAATTGATTGCAAAGTGCATCTCATAACTTTTAGACTTGATGTAGCAGCAACTTGACACTATGACTATGGACCCTTTTACCAAATAAAATGAAACGAAAATAAATTGTTATTTTTAATTTTTAATTTTTATTATTGAAAAAATGAATTTATTTTTCAAAAAATGTGAAGATCATTTTCTTTTTTTCATATGAGAAATTTCCTTTTTTTCCTGTAAAGGGGCGATTTCATTAAAAAATCTCCAAACTATATATTATCTATTATAAACTAGATTAACTACTAACATTAAAATAACATATAAAAGAATATATAAACTACGAAAGAAATAAAATAAATATATTCTGTTAGGAAAAGAAAAGTTTACCTAACACTGGATCCAATCCTAATTAATTATAAATATTTAAGGATTAGGATTTATAATCCGGATTTGATCAAGAAAATCCGGATTGTATTTTGAAATAGGATTCCAACACTAACTGATACCAGTCACTATACTTTTATTATCGTCATTCGCAATAATGTTTTTTTTTAAAAAAATGATACAATTATCAATTAATAAATGTTTTAATACATTAGATTTAGATATAGATAATAATTTTAATGAGTTGGAATTATTTGATGAGTTTAAGGAATACTATAATGATTATTTTGCTGGAAATTCAGAGATTAGAATTCAAATTGAAAATTCTGAAAAATTATTCAAAAACCTAGAATTAATAAATTCAACAACTCCAACTCCTCTTAATTATCAAACACATCCACAAGCAATTTATACCAGTTGACTTAATTTTTCAAATCTTCCAAAACCCAAGAAATGAAGAAAATTTTGAAAGGAAACTTGAAGAATTAACTAAACCTATGTCTGATTTATGTCCTAGTAAGTTTAATTATATATTCTATTTATTTTATATAATAATATTTTATAATTAATTATATAAATTTGTTTCTATGTTATTTAGGTATTTATTTAATTGATTTGATTATTTGATAAATTCATTTCTTTGTTATTTGGGTAATTCTGACCTAATTTATTTGATTGATTTGATTTATTAGTTTTTTTTTTACATAATAAAATCTTAACACTAGGTATTGAGTATGAATTTTTCATCCCATTTAATTAGCTTAGCTTGTAATTTTGATTTTATAAAAATAGGTAATAAAGGAAATATGAATTTATCACAAAATTAACCAAGTATTAAAATATAATATTTCAACGATGTAGCACTATTAAACGTTATGATGCACACGTTTTTAATGTTAATTCGTGATCCGGCTACCGATCAGTGAAATTTATTAGTCAAAAATGGGGGAAATTTTGTAAATCACTTATAAAATTTTTTTGAAAGTCCATTTTTGTGATGAGATATCACTAAATTCATGCAACTTTATGAAAATATTATATAATTTATTATAGCAGTAAAACCTCAGTTTTCATATTCACTAAAAATTTCTCCTTGATAAATTTAAAGAAAAAAAGTTTACTCAGTGGAAACTGTAGATTCCTGTTTAGTGCCGATCTTCACTGATTGGTATATGGATCACGAATTAAATATAAAAATTAATTATTCTAATAACGTGTACTTACTAATTAATTTTAACTAAATTGGGCCAACAAGATTTTCTCCATTCTTTTTCCAATAGTCGGAATGAACTTTGAAAGAGGCGATGTGGATCGATACCTTTTTTCGAATTCAATGAATGATCGATGTTAATATAAATAATAATATAAATGTGATACGGAAATCAATAAANTTTCAACGATGTAGCACTATTAAACGTTATGATGCACACGTTTTTAATGTTAATTCGTGATCCGGCTACCGATCAGTGAAATTTATTAGTCAAAAATGGGGGAAATTTTGTAAATCACTTATAAAATTTTTTTGAAAGTCCATTTTTGTGATGAGATATCACTAAATTCATGCAACTTTATGAAAATATTATATAATTTATTATAGCAGTAAAACCTCAGTTTTCATATTCACTAAAAATTTCTCCTTGATAAATTTAAAGAAAAAAAGTTTACTCAGTGGAAACTGTAGATTCCTGTTTAGTGCCGATCTTCACTGATTGGTATATGGATCACGAATTAAATATAAAAATTAATTATTCTAATAACGTGTACTTACTAATTAATTTTAACTAAATTGGGCCAACAAGATTTTCTCCATTCTTTTTCCAATAGTCGGAATGAACTTTGAAAGAGGCGACGTGGAAGGGATGACCTTTTTTCGAATTCAATCATTTTCTGGATGTTAATATAAATAATAAAATAAATATAACGCAGAAATCAATAAATTAATAAAGAGTAAATAAGTAACAATTTTAACTCAATTAAGGCACGCATATGATTCTTGTAGACGAGATACTTCTTGTGAAAGTAATTCAAATATTTCGTCGGCTGATTCCAATTGTAAATAAAAATTAATTATCTAATTATTAAATAAATTTATTAAAATGCAATATTATAATAATAGTTATAAAAGTTATTATTATGATTCAATGTTATTAGATGAGATGTTAATTTTAGTTTACTTACTTTTTTGTAAGCTCTCGAAAAATCCATCAAGCTCATATTATTGAACCAAACATTTATCCCAAGGATCAACCAATTGTACTATTACAAATAGTGATAAATAATAAATAAATAAATAGTATTAAATAATAAATAAATAATAAATAGTGATAAATAATAAATAAATAATAAATAACCAAATAATGATAATAAATAATAATAAATAATAAAAATGCCTCTTCAATGGCTTTTTGAATAAGAGCACTCATAATTTTTCTTAAACGTTCAAACTCAAGATTTAACTAAAATATAATAAAATAAATAAATTAATTAATTAACAACAGAACATACTTTTTCTAAACACAATTTATCCAAATTATCAACACAAAATAAATCCTTTTCTCCACAGGAATTTGCATTTCCCCAAATAAACGTTTTATATCTTTTCGAACTTGATAATCATTTTCAAATGATTTCACTTATCCTCTCAAAATTTCCAATTGATTGAAACTTAGCCTTAATCTATCGGATAGCTCCTTTTGATAATATTGAAATTCTTGATTCATGAATTCTCGAATTTTGATTCGAATCACTTCTACATTCTAATCATCTAATCAAATAATCGATTATAATTGGTAATTTGGATTATTTTTTATTTATTTATTTATTTTTATTTATTTTTTTTTCCCATTTACAGTTTAATGTAATTAAATTAATTAATATTAATGCAGATAATTATGCTGTATTTCTAAATTATAAAAAATATGACGACAAACTAAAAATAAAATTCCCTGATCCTGAATTCTTGTTTATTCTATTAAATTAAAATTAAAATTAAATTATGAGAGTAAAGAAGCAACGAGGTGACAACGAAGCACTTTAGCAACAAGAGTTATGTGACTTTTTCACTGGTGAACGATTTTTCAATTATTCCATGCATTTCATATCCTGAAATAGAATTCATTTTTTTTTATATTTATCAATTGATACTGCTATTCTATAATTACTATTAATTGGAATAGGTGTTATTTAATGATCCACTAATTATATAATATCAAAATATTTTAAACCTTTTAATTTTAATTTAATTAATAAATTTAAAAATTTAAGCTCTAAAATAATAAATTCATATATGTAACTATCTCTAAAAATTGCATAAATTTAATATACCGTTGAATTTTAGTAAATAGTTTATTTTCATATTCAACTTAACAAAATAATAAATAATAAAATGAATATATTTTTCAATTTGGTATTAAATCAAATAAATAAATAAAATCATTTAATGTAAATAGTCGTAGTCCATTATTACGTTTTACATTAATCCTTTTATTTACTCCTCCACCCTTCAAAAAATTAAACTACTAACACTAAATATCCATGGATCGTCCAAATCATTATAACGAAGACTCTTTAATGTTTCTTTTTGACTGATGATATCCCAAAACAATGAATTACAATCTTGAAAACAATGAAAGAAAATTGATAGATTTTCTAACCATTTTTGAGCACTGATAAGTTTGCTAACAATATAACATGAGAATCTAAAAACAAAGTTAAATCCATAATTAAAATATCATCACAAATTAATGCTAATGATTCATATAATGGACAAATATTTTCTATTCTCGAAGTAAAACTTTCTAATTTCTCAAATACTTTCGAAATGCCAGGTAACTTAAGAATCGAACAAATTACATCTCTATATTTATCAATGTTTCCAAAATTTTTAAAAGATTCTAAAAATGTACAACGATTTATTATTAACTTACATATCTCACGAAATAACAATTATTATTATTACTTGATCAGAACCAATAATTTGTTGTGAATATATGGAAATAAAATTAACTAAACTAACTATTATTAATTCATGAGTGAATGAAGGATAATCAAAAGTAGCTTGAGGTGGTGATGATGATAAATCGAACCCATTTTGAATAAGTAAGTTCTAGCCTGGAAATCCATACATAATATATAAATATAATGCTCTCTTTTTCAACTTATTATAATATTCTTGACCCAAAGCTAATTCCCAAAGATATAGTTACTTTACACCAGATTCGATTAACTAATAATGATGAATATAAATCTTGAGTTGATCGGTGTATTATATAATAAAATATGGAATTATGTAACAAAATAATAATTTCGTGAATCGATTCACGATTTTCCTTTAGTAACTCTAAAGAAAATTTTTATATTTATCACAAAGTTGATCTCTGAATCCCGAGGTTACATTACATCTGTTACTCAATTCCATTGACCTGTCAAAACAATTCTTTCGAAATGTAAAATTTATTTATTGATTTTTTTTTTTTAAAAAAAATAACTTACGATGGATTTCAAGAAATTAAACAAAAGAATATTTATACTAAGTGGATCGATGGATTTGAGATTTTAGAAATAAATAGTGGGAAAGAGATGGTCCACACTATTAAAAAAGTTTGATGGTATGGTATTAGAGATATTAATGAAGATTTCTTAAATGAGTTAAAGTAATACGAAAATTTATGGCATTACAAAAGATCCAGATATGTAATACCGATGTAATATATAATACAGAAATGACAAAATAATGACTTCAAAACAGAAAAAAAATAAATAAATAGCTATTTCGACTTGACTGACACTTGTTTGTTCTCCTTTCAAAAAAATTAATAAATAAAAATAATGAATAAAAATAATTTAAATAAATATAATAAATAAAATAAATAAGCATATAGTATTAGTATATATTATCTTCAATATGTTATATTTTAATTTAATAATTATTTCAAAAAATTCATTGCAATAATTAGTTGAAGAGAAAAAATTTATTAATATAAAAATTAAAATAATTATTTCATTCTGCGCAATTTTAATTTTTTCATGGATAATTAATTATAAAATAATTTCATCAATCTTCAATGATCATAAAATTTAAACAATGAATGTTCATTGAATCATTAAAGTCATATAAATTTATAAATGGATTTCTTTAATTTTATTAGCTATATAAAAAAAGTTACTCATTAAATAATTAGTACAAATGACTACTCAAGAGAGAGATTAGTATAATATACCATTATTATAAAAGAAATAGTTAGATATAAATTTACTTAAATAAATAAATAATCATGATTTGATAGAAGCAATGAAAATCTACATTATACATTTTATATTTAGTATAAAATAATAATGTTAATGTGTACATTATAGATTAAATCAAATCTACAGTGATACATCAAGAAATAATGTGAAAAATAGTATCTTTCATCCTCTTAAATGGATCAAACCCTTTCTAATAGGATAGGATCAAAACTTAATTCTGATATTAAAGATCACTTTTAAATTATTTATTTTAAGTTACATAAACAAAATGCAAAAAGATTATTATAATATTTTATATAATATAAGATATATTATTAATTTTGATATATTTGATAACAAAAGAATTATTAAAAAAAACTTTATAGTAATTATTTCATTTACAAAAGTAAAAATTTTGACACCAAAAATGCTTATGATTATCTACATTATTTTATTATTTACATTTAAAAATCAATTAGAGTCAACAATAACAATAGTATTGAATTTTTATCAATTTCAAAAACAAAACCTACAAAAATTTTTAATATGTTATTTGATAAAATTCATAAAATTAATTAATAGAAACAATTTAATGAGTGAATAATTTCTTAGATAAAAAGTAAAAATTAAATTTATTATTTAAGAAATGCTTAAAAAGTAAATATAAATATATTTAAAATTATTTTAAATAGTTTTAAAATAATAAAAATAAAATAATAAAAACAATAAAAATAATAAAAATAATAATAAAAATAATAAAAATAATAAAAATAATAAAATTAATAAAATTCATAAAATTTATAAAATTAATTAATTTTGAATTATGAACTTTAAAATTATATTTATATTTTTATAAATTAAATTTTTTATTTGAAAAAGTAAATATAAATATATTTAAAAATTATTTTAAATTGTATTAATAATAAAAAATAATAAAATTAATAAAATTAATAAAAATGATAAAAATCCTAAATTATGAATTATAAGATTACATTCACATTTTTATAAATTAAATTAATTATTGATCAAAATAATCAAAATAATCAAAATAGTAAAAATAGTAAAAAATAAAAATAATAGTAAAAATAGTAAAAATAAAAAAATAAAAACAATAATAAAATTAAAATAATAAAATGATAATAAAGATAATAAAAATAATAAAAATAAAATAGTAAAAATAATACAAATAATAAAAAATAAAAATAATAAAAATAATAAAATAAAATTAAAATAATAATAAAAATAAAGTAATAAAAATAATAAAAATTATTTTTTAAGGAATTAAAGCCCCTAATCCTGAACCCTTGTTTATTTATTTATTAATTTTTGTAATATATCGATATTAAAAAAAAAAGACGAAAATAGGGTGGGGTTGTACAATCATGTGGTCAAAATATTATATCTGCAAATGATTTTTGTTTATGATACTAACGTGAAAATTCCTAAAGTAGCTAAATTTCGTTAACAACTCCGTCTGATAATTAAATTCGAAAAATTGCACTTATAAAAAAATCTTATTGAAACGCAAATTCCGAAACAAATTTTTTAATTTTTTTTAAAAAATAAAATTCTGCCTTAAAAATACTATAAACAAAAGAAATGTCATCTGATGAAATATGTCTAGAATGCAATCAAGAAACTACTTACCGGAATTGGTGCAAACCATGTAACTCGAAACATTTCCAGAATGATTTTAATAATTGGACAAGTGGAAATGACAAAATAGATAAATTCATTCAAGATGCTCAACTAAATGCTGATTATTTGCGGGGAGTAATAGAATGGATACCTTATGATAGATTTAAAGATATTAAAAAAATAGGTAAAGGCGGATTTGGAACAATACATTATGCTAGGTGGATTGATGGATCAATTTATGAATGGGATATTGAAAATCAACAATGGAAAAGATATCGTAAAGTAGAAGTGGCATTAAAAAAGTTTGATAGTTTTGTGAATTTCAACGATGTCTTAAATGAGGTAAATATTTTAATTAATACTTAAATTTAATTTTCAAATTATTATATAACGTTTTAACTATAAATTAAAAAATGTTTATATTATCAGATGGAAATTCACTTAAACATATACAATGAATATGATGCTTCAATTCAATTTTATGGAATTACACAAGATCCAAAAACACACTCATATATGATGGTTTTAGAATATGCAGCAGGTGGAAATCTTCGAGAATATTTAAAAATTAATTTTAATAATATTAATTGGGAACAAAAATTATATTATCTATATCGTTTATCTTTAAATTTGATGAATATTCATGAATTAGATATAGTTCATCAAGACTTTCATCCTGGAAATATTTTATCATCCGATTTTAAAACCTATTTAGATATTTCAGATTTTGGTTTAAGTAAACTAATTGGGGCGAATCCAAATAATCCCGAAAAAAAGAATATATTTGGTGTATTACCATATATTGCTCCAGAGGTATTAAGTGGTGATGAAGAATATACGAAAGCTGCTGATGTATATTCATTTGGAATTATTGCCTATGAAATAGTTACGGGATTTCCTCCATATCCTGATATACCACATGATAAAGATTTAGCCATGAAATTATGCAATGGATTACGACCAAAAATTCCATTTCATACTCCCAAATTAATTACAAGAATGATTATGAGGTGTTGGGATGCTCGAGTTACATATAGACCCACTTTTAAAGAATTATATGACGAGTTGTATAAATACTATATTGATTATGTCGATTATTTATACAATGGGACAAATAAAGATTTAAAAATTGGAATTCAAATTAAAAAAGCTGAAGAATTTTCAGCAAATCAAGAATTAACCAATACAACAACTACAGCTCCTCTTAATTATCAAACACACCCACAAGCAATTTATACCAGTCGACTTCTTAATTTTTCAAATCTTCCAAAACCCAAGAATGAAGAAAATTTTGAAAAGGAACTTGAAGAATTAACTAAATCTATGTCTAATTTATGTCCTAGTAAGTTTTATTATATATTTTATTTATTTTATATTATATTATTTTTATAATTAATTATATAAATTTATTTCTATGTTATTTAGGTAATTCTGATCTATTTATTTAATTGATTTAATTATTTGATTTACCAGTATAAATTCATTTCTATGTTATTTAGGTAATTCTGAGCTAATTTATTTGATTGATTTGATTTATTAGTTTTTTTTAATATAATAAAATCTTAACACTAGGTATTGATCACCCCATTTAATTAGCTTAGCTTGTAATTTTGATTTTATAAAAATAGGAAATAAAAATAAAGGAAATATGAATTTATCACAAAATCGGCTAAGTATTAAAATATAATATTTCAACGATGTAGCTATTGAACGTTATGATGCACACATNTATACCAGTCGACTTCTTAATTTTTCAAATCTTCCAAAACCCAAGAATGAAGAAAATTTTGAAAAGGAACTTGAAGAATTAACTAAATCTATGTCTAATTTATGTCCTAGTAAGTTTTATTATATATTTTATTTATTTTATATTATATTATTTTTATAATTAATTATATAAATTTATTTCTATGTTATTTAGGTAATTCTGATCTATTTATTTAATTGATTTAATTATTTGATTTACCAGTATAAATTCATTTCTATGTTATTTAGGTAATTCTGAGCTAATTTATTTGATTGATTTGATTTATTAGTTTTTTTTAATATAATAAAATCTTAACACTAGGTATTGATCACCCCATTTAATTAGCTTAGCTTGTAATTTTGATTTTATAAAAATAGGAAATAAAAATAAAGGAAATATGAATTTATCACAAAATCGGCTAAGTATTAAAATATAATATTTCAACGATGTAGCTATTGAACGTTATGATGCACACATTTTTAATGTTAAATATAAAAATTAATAATTGTAATAACGTGTACTAATTAATTTATTTTCGATCTTAACTAAATTGGGGCAACAAGATTTTCTCCATTTTTCTTCTAATAGTCAGAATGAACTTTGAAAGAGGCGATGTGGATCGATACCTTCTTTCAAATTCAATCATTTCTGTGAATAATGGACGTTAATATAAATAATAAAATAAATGTGATAATCAATAAATTAATAAAAAGTAAATAAATAATGATTTTACCTCAACTAAGGTGCGTCATCAATAAATATTGGCACGCATATTATTCTTGTAGACGAGATACTTCTTATGAAAGTAATTCATATATTTCGTCAGCTAATTCCAATAATTATTAAATAAATTAAGAAATTTGATATTAAAATGTAATATTATAATAATAGTTATAAAAATTATTATTATGATTAAATGTTATTGGATGAGATGTTAATTTTAGTTTACTTACTTTCTTGTAAGCTTTCGAAAAATCCATTACGCTCATATTAAGGACCAAACATTTATCCTAAAGATCAACCAATTGTACTATAAAAAAAAATAATAAATAGTGATAAATAATAAATAAATAAATAGTAATAAATAATAAATAAATAATAAATAAATAAATAATAATAAATAATTATAATGTACTATAACCAATTGTACTATTAAAAAAATAATAAATAATAATGCCTCTTCAATGACCTTTTGAATAATAGCCCTCGTAATTTCTCTTAAACGTTCAAACTCAAGATTTAACTAAAATATAATAAATAAATTAATTAATTAACAATAAATAAAATCAATAAATAAATAAATAAATAAACAAATAAATTAATTAATTGACAACAGAACATACTTTTTCTAAACACTATTCATCCAAATTATCACACAAAATAAATCCTTTTCTCCACGAGAATTTTCAATTCCCCATATAAATGTTTTATATCTTTTCGAACTTGATAATCATTTTCAAATGATTTCATTTATCGTCTCAAAATTTCCAATTGATCGAAACTTAGCCTTAATCCATCAGATAGATCCATTTGATAATAAAGAAATTCCTGATTCAGGAAATCTTGAATTGTTAAGTAAGTTGGGGATCAACTAAATCTTGCAGAGTGTAATGATGAAGTTAAATTGTACATTCTTCAAATGATTCACGTAGTGAGGCCTATTTATATATATATATATGATATTTTAATTCACATGGGAATGCAGGTATGAATGAATATTGTATTGGATGTGTAGATTAACAAATGTAAATAAATAGAATATGGGATGGAATTATAATTATTAAAATAATTATAATTATAATAATAATAATAATAATTAAAATAAATAAAATAATTAAAATAATTAAAATAATAATAATGATAATAATAATTAAAATAATTAAAAATTAAAGATCACATACCACATTTCATCATATTTATGCTGCATCTGTCGGCAGTTAATAATAATGATTTATAAATAATAATTTATTAATTATTATAAATTATTGAATAAGTAGAAATAATAAAAATTATTTTATTCAAACTGGTAAACCTACTGAAGAACTCAGGTCAGAATCGAAAAGCTACAAGAAAATAAAATAAAAAAAATTAAATTAATAAATAAAATAAATTAAATAAATTAAATGAATAAATTAAATTAAATTAAATTAATAAATAAAACAAATAAATAAAATTAAAATAAATAAAATAAAATAAATCACCTCGATCGGAGGAACTTGATATTCTTAACATTATTTTGTGTCAAAGTAGCTTCCTATAAAGAACAACACATTGGATATTTTTAATAATAATAATAATAATATAAAATAATATAATAAAATAAATATAATAATAATTAATAAATAATTAATAAATAATTAAAAATTATAATAAAACAATAATAAAATCAAATACCTCTTACAATAAATTAATGAATTACGAATAGAAAAAAATTTATTACGAGGATTATGACTTCGTGACTCATCAATCAAAGTAACATATAGTATTATTGTATCGATGTTTTGACAAAATAAATTACAATAATCATCTAAAATTTAATTCAATCCAAAGTCAAGTATAGCGAAATATTTAATGAACTAGATTATTCATTTATTCATCACGATTATAAATAAATAAAAAAAAATAGAATAAAAAATTTAAATCATTCATTATTATTATTATTAAAATAAGAAATGAGAAAGAGAAGAAAGTAAAAGAAATCTTGTTCAACGTGATTAAATATTCCTGAAATTATGCATGTTGTCGATCTATTTTAATATTCGTAGTTACTTCATTATTATGTAATGGTTACTACCTACTTGAGATTTTCTTGAATACAATAAAATTATTCGATAAACAATTATTTTATAATTGACTGTAGTGGTTAGACAGAAAAGTTGTATAAAATTTTTATCAAAAATATTTTTAATAATTTATATCATTCTATTTTGATTTGATAATGGAAATCTGGATTTTTCTTTGATGCGGGTAATTAATGAAATAAATTTAATAAAATACTAATAAAACAAGAAAACTATGATTCCGGGAAAAAAAATCTAAAATTAAAACTATCCCCGTAATTTCAAAATATTTTTATTGGGAATAGCCTATTGAAGCACCTTTAATAGATTATATTCAAGCAAAATCACTTCCATATATTGGTTCTTGGATCCAATTTTCTCCGGCTATAATTTCTAATTTATGTAACAATTCAATTGAACAACTACAATCCATGGTATCAACACATAAGCAAGAATTTTCAAAATTGACAATGCCTATGCCTCATTTGAATGGTATATACAATGTTATATTATTTTATTATTTTATTATTTTTGCAACACCTTTTGTTTACTAATATTTTATAATTTATAGTTGATATTAATATGTCAGGTAAAAATTATTTATTAACAATAATTATATAATTAGTTTCGAAAAATAAAAAAAAAGGAAAATTTTTGCAAGAAATATGAACCCCTTGAATCAAAAAAATCCATTTTATCCATCTGTATCATCGCATATAAAATTTGAAAATGTAAAATAGGTAAGGTAATTACCGTTTCATGTTTATTATTTTTTCAGATTATTTTCATTCATTCATTCATTCACTCGTTTGTTCTTTCTTGGATTAGGTTCATCTGGATCCAATCCTATTCACAAAATATGATTGCATATATGAAATGCGAATTTTTGTCCATGAGGTAGATCGGGACCACTGACATCATCAATATAAATATTAATAATTGATAATAATGTGATTAATTAAGATTTAATTTGAATGGCACGCTGAATCATAAATATTATATAAATGCGAAAAGATATTTTTAAAAATTTTCTCTTTATTTCATTGACAAAAAAATGGCAACTAAAATTTCCACAGAAATATTAATTATAATTTAAACAATCTTCAATCATTAGTTCAACTTAAGATTTAGGGAAATAACTTTTGGTAAAGAATGTTGTACTGATAATAAGTTGAGGAAGAAAACATTATGTACGCAAACTTATATATCATGCATTGACACTCAAAATGTATTTGATTTATCATCACCATCAAATCAAGCTACTTTTGAATCCATCATTCACCCATAAATTTACAATTTAATAATTTATTAATTCAATTTATTTTATTTCCGTATATTCACAACACAACTAATTATTGGTTCAAATCAAGATAATAATAGTAATGAAGAAATCACCATCACTAAATCGAGAATTAATATTATTTTGTATGTAAATCGGCGGAAATTTTTTTTAGAAATTAGTGATTTACGCATTGTTAGTCACACAAGTTATTTTCATTACACTTGTGTAACTAAAATTATATACCAAGGTATAAATCGGCAAATTTCATTTAATTTAATTTTGAATTGTTAATCATCATGTCTCAAGGAAAGACAAACAAAAAAGAATGGGAAACCTGGATGGATAATTTAACTATTGAAGAAATTATTCAAAAAGAAAATATCCCATTTTATAAATACTCTAAATTTTATAATGTAAAATTGATTACTGCCAATATTTTTAAAGCCACTTTTAAAATTTCTCAAAAAACTGTTATTCTTAAAAATGTTTACTTAAATGACAATAATAAATTTACATTGGATAATTTAATAAATGAAGTGAGTTGAATTAAATAATTTATTTTATAATTTTGAATTTTCCAAAAAATTTTCTATTTCACTATTTAATTGAAAAAAAAGATTAAAAGACATCGAAAATTGGAAACTCATGATAGTATTATTAAATTTTATGGCATCACTAAACAAGGTAAAAATGTTTAAATATTATGCTTAATATTTAGATATCATTATATTATTTATTTAAAATTATTTTTATTTTTATAGAGAATACCAAGAATCATATGATTATCCTCGAATATGTTAATGAAGGTTCCCTTCGCCAATATTTGAAAACAAATTTCCAAAAAATGGATTGGAATGCAAAGTTAAATTTCGCAAAACAAATTGCAAATGGTTTGATGTTTTTACATTCTAATGATGTCATTCATGGGAAATTCGTAATTATTATTATTATTATTATTATTATAATATTATTTATTTTATTTTGAAAAATGAATTTTATATAAATAAATTATTTTTAATTTTTTATTTATTTTATAATTAGAATTCTGAAAATATTCTCGTTCATAATGGGATAATTAAATTTAATGTTTTTGGATTAACAAAACTCATTACAGATTCCTTAAGTTTTTTTACAAATAATTTTGGTCCAATACAATACATGGATCCTCGATATTTGGGACTCTTCAGCAAAAATAAGAATTCTGATATTTTTGGTCTAGGAATTATTCTTTGGGAAATTTCTAGTGGTGATCCTCCTTTCGAAATAGAATTCTCGTCAAATTTTAATTTGTTAAACAATATTTCAAAAGGAAAAATGGAAATCGATATACCCGGAACACCTCATAAATACAAAGAAATATATACTGGTATAAATTTAAATAATCTATACAAATCAATTATATTGTTTGCATGATAAATTATTAAAGTTATATTTTCAACAGATTGCAGGAATCACAATGAAAATTTAAGACCAGATATTTCTCAAGTTGTTAAAAATCTTTCCGAAATCACTATCTCCGATACAAACTTTGAATTTGAAACTCATCAATCACAACCTTATAATGACACAGATTTTAAATTGGAAAATTTAAACCTGTAAGTTGCATATTTTTTTTTTTGATGTTTTCAATATATATTTAAATCTTTAGAACATTTTATTATTTTTTTTTTGATGTTTTCAATATATATTTAAATCTTTAGAACATTTTATTAAATTTAAAATTCTTTTTTTATTAAGGCAAAATGAACCCGAAATCAAACCTGATCCTCCTTTTGTTGAAGAAATTAATGGTTTCATTAAGGATTTGTTTGAAACTCTCATTGATATACGTAAAAAACAGATCCGAAATATGCAACAAATTGTAATCAAAAATTATATCATAGAACACAAAAGAAATCCAGTTGAAATTCTTTCTGAAATGATTCGGCATCCATCTTATTACTTGTTTGCTAGCTTAATAGGATTTTTTTACCAGTATGGAATTGGAACTGTTGTTGATTATCAAATGGCTTTTAAATTCTTTAATTTAGCAGCGAATGAAATAATTGATGTTAGTGCCTCCTCTTTTAATTCCTCATCCTTAAGGAAACTATACTATATCAACAAAGAATTTAGTACCATCTTTCTCGCAGATATGTATTTATATGGTCTAGGTGTTGAAAAGGATACAGAAAAAGCTTCTCAGATTTATAATGAACTTGCTAGTAAAGAGTCTCATATAGCTTTGATTATCTTAGCATATTGTTATAATAATGGGTTGGGTGTTGAAAAAAATGAAGAAAAGGCTTTTGAATTACATTCAAAATCTGCAGAAAAAGGAAATCTTGTAGCACAATCCAATGTTGGAGTATGTTACGAATTTGGAGCGGGAATAACAAAAAATGAAGTTAAAGGATTTCAATGTCATATGAAATCTGCTCTTGCTGGAAGTATCGAAGCAATGTTCAATGTTGGGGATAGTTATGAAAATGGTATAGGCGTACGTGAAGATAAAAAAGAAGCATTTAAATGGTATCTGAAGGCAGCTGAAAAAGAACATAATGTGTCACAATGTAAGGTAGGAAATTGTTATAAAAATGGTTATGGAATTAATATTGATCAAGTGAAAGCATTTGAATGGTATAAGAAAGCTGCAGAAAACGGCAATACCAAAAGCCAATACATGCTTGGGGATTGCTTTAATGAAGGATATGGGACTAAGAAAGATATAGTAAAAGCCATATACTGGTTGAATAAAGCAAAGGAAAATGGGAATTTACCTGCCAATGAATTATTAGAAGAAATGATATTACAATTCATTTTTTAAGAAACTAATTTCCTTAAATTAAATATAATAATAGATATCGTTATTTATTTATTTTATAAATAATCTTTATTTAAGTAATTTTAAATTTAAAATTACTTAAATAGAGTTGCTTAGACTCCATATTCTCGATCATAAGCTTATATTAAATAATTTTAGCTTAATAAATAAAATATAAATTAAATTATTAAATGATTATCAATATATTCTCTATCAATACAAAGTGACACTAAGGATTGTTATGTCACTTAAATGAGGCATGAATTATAGACAATACAATGTACAATATCTACATAACAAAATTAACAATAATAATCACCTTGAAGCATAAATTTAATGGAACTAAATTCTATATTATAATAAAATATGATTATAATCGTAGCTTTTTTTTTTTGCCAAACTAAAACTTTAAATAATTACATGATAGTTGTTTTTAAATGTCAATTAGCAAATTTATTTTATTGATTTTAAATAATTAAAAAGATAAATAAATTTTTCTAACGATTATTTATTACACAAAAAAAGAACTATTAAGATAAAACACCTAAATTTTTTCAATATTATACAATATACTATAACTATATTTAATTTTTTTATTTAAAACTCGAGAGCTTTCTTTATAGATTTTTTCTGGAAAAAAATACTGGCATAATACAATTACACGACACGATGTAGAGTAGCGATAGTCACGAAAAAAAATATAATGATGCGGAATAATGTTTCATTTTCTATTGAGAAATGTTATGAAAAAATCATAAATTTATTATACTCAGGATCCATGAATTGTATAATACATAAACACAATCGGAAGAAATTAAATTATGATCAAAATATAAATGTCATCATCGATAGAAAAATATAAACATGTAAACAAGGATGTTAATAATTAAAGATTCTCAATCTGTTATATCATAAAATTGAAACTTGTAATATGTTATGTGTACTAAAGAACATTTTATTTAAAAGTTTAGTACTTAGTCCAGCAGGAATTTTAACATTGATAAGATTATCCAGAATCTCAGATAAATAATCCTACCTTATGATTATTTATATTAAATCGATATCGAACTGTGGATATTACACTGCTTATTTTGATATGTTGAGAAATATCATAAAAAGGTAATTAGAAATATAGATTCAGAGGTGTTGTTTTGAAGGAATTAAAAGATCATATATTTTTATATTTTGGAATTTATTAAAGTGGTATGTTCCTTTTTACTTAGGTTTAATGTGTGTGATCTTTATTTTTTTTTTTTGTTACAGTTATTCCTTTTCAAATTTGACATATTTACTAAAAAGTATTTCAATTTATTTTTATTGCCATTGAAAATTAAACCTGGTATTCGTGAAAATAAAATATTTTACATTTGAATTTAAATAATCGAAGATAAATAATATAAATTTCAGAAAAAAAGTATCTTTGCTATTTAAAAATAATTTAAATCATTTTTGATTTGTTTTTGGACTATCACCAATCTTTTTCTCAAGTAAAATCAAAAAAATCTGGTAATACTCCAAAACATTTCTCTTTTATGGATTTTTTTTCGTGATTAACTTACTTAACCCAAAATCTGCAATATATTATTCAATACCATAAGAAAAAATATTTCTAGGATGAAAGTCATTGAGAATTATGAATATCGATAAAATTAAATGCTTAAATTTCTTATATCGACTAATATTATTAAAATTATTTTTTAAATAATATAATAAGTTTCGAGATCTTTTATAATGCCATAAAATTCAGTTTTAATAGCTTTATCTCCTATTCCCAAGCGAAGTAATCTATTTTCTAAATAATAATTAATATATTATAAATCTTGAGTAAATTTTCGTATTAATTTAAAATATTGCTTTTTTTTGTCACACTTTTTTTAATCATCTCTTTTCCATTATAGATTCCTAAAATCCAAATTTCAATACATCATTAAACAACTTAGCATAATAAATAACCTCCTGTTTAATATCTTAAATTCCATCATAAGGAATTCATTCCATCACCTTAAAATTCTAATTTGCATTTAGTTGAGCATCTTGAATAAATTTATCTATCGTTTCATTTTCCACTTGTCCATTTATCAAGCACGGATTTCAACATTCTGGACGTATTTTAGGATTTTTTTTTTTTGTTCACCTAACCTATAGTGAGTAATTTCAAAAAAAAAAAACATCAATAGAATTTACATTTCGAAAAATTGATATAAATAATTTACCCCTGTAAAATTTATATGTAAAAAAAATCACAATATGTACTTAGTAATTCTATATAAATTTCTCTATAATCACTTTTTATTTTTGTTTTGTTCCTGAGGGTAACACATACTGAATTTTTTTACTACAGTGCGGAACCTCTATAATAGGAACTTGGTTATAGTAAAAATTGATCAACTATTTTGCCTTAAAACTTTTTTTCCAAATATAGAAATAGAAATAAAAATTCTAACCGTAGAAAATGATAGCCCNGTTTAATATCTTAAATTCCATCATAAGGAATTCATTCCATCACCTTAAAATTCTAATTTGCATTTAGTTGAGCATCTTGAATAAATTTATCTATCGTTTCATTTTCCACTTGTCCATTTATCAAGCACGGATTTCAACATTCTGGACGTATTTTAGGATTTTTTTTTTTTGTTCACCTAACCTATAGTGAGTAATTTCAAAAAAAAAAAACATCAATAGAATTTACATTTCGAAAAATTGATATAAATAATTTACCCCTGTAAAATTTATATGTAAAAAAAATCACAATATGTACTTAGTAATTCTATATAAATTTCTCTATAATCACTTTTTATTTTTGTTTTGTTCCTGAGGGTAACACATACTGAATTTTTTTACTACAGTGCGGAACCTCTATAATAGGAACTTGGTTATAGTAAAAATTGATCAACTATTTTGCCTTAAAACTTTTTTTCCAAATATAGAAATAGAAATAAAAATTCTAACCGTAGAAAATGATAGCCCAGAACCTAAGCTTTCAGAATCATCGGTTAAAATTTTGATCTGATCTGATTAAAATTGATCAACTTTTACTGGGGTTAAAGTTACATAATTTAATTATACCCATCAAATTTGAGAATATACTAAAAATAGAAAACCATTGTAATTTCACCTGAAATTCGTCTGAAAAAAAATTTTCAACAGTTTCCGATATTTTATACCTTTTAAAAATATAAAAATATGTACGTAAATCATAGAGATATATGGATATATACAGAAAAGGTATTACTGGAAAAATGGTAGAATATGCAGTTAAAAAATATAAATCTCATTGTAGTGTATCTGATACAATTTATAATAAATTAAATACTTAAAATTTTATAAATTTTTTTATAACAATCCTTATTAATATAATATGGTCACGTGTTCTTGAATTCCTGAATTATACTTGGTTAAAATCGCATCACATGGTGCTTACATAAACTAAAAAAATTGAGAAAATTTTTTTTTTCCATAAATAGATTTCCTCAAATGTACATTCAAACTATAATATAAAAAGAAATCTGATCGGTGGATCAAATTTTATTTAAGGTTTTCTAAGTTCCTATTATAGAGGTTCCGCACTGTACTATAAGATTATGCAAACCTAATATATATTGAGTAACAGAAATTTTAATGTAATGTAACCTCAGGCTTACTTTGTGTAATATTTTTTATCAATATTAAATTCTTTTTTTTCCCCAAAAAAGTAACGATTTTCCTTAAAAAAAGCAGTGTCTATTACGTATAATGTGGTACGACGACTATTTTTTATTACTCTTTTATTTCTATTTCTTAGAAAAAAAAAATGACAACGAAAATTCCTACAGAAATATTAATTAAAATTTTGAAAAATATTCGTTCAACTCCAGATTTATATTCATCATTATTAGTTAATCGAATCTGGTGTAAAGTGACTATACCTTTACTTTGGGAATTAGCTTTGGGTCAAGAAATTTGGGCGAATCGTGAGGTGGAAAAGACAGCATTATGTATTCGAACTTACATATCATGCATGGATACTCAAGCTAGAACTTTACTTATTCAAAGTGGATTTGATTTATCATCATCACCACCTCAAGCCACTTTTGATTATCCATCGTTGACTCATAAATTAATAATTGATAATTTAGAAAAGTTTATTTCCATATATTCACAACAAATTATTGGTCCAGATCAAGATGGTAACAACAATAATTATGAGAATGAGATCACCAAATCGAGAATATTATTTCGTGAAATATGTAAATTAATAATAAATCGTTGTACATTTTTGGATTCTTTTAAAATGACGACCACCATATGTTTTTATAAAGACTCTTATAAAAACTTTTACAATTATAGTGATTTAATTGGCTCAATTCTCAAGTTATCTGGTGCCCCGAAGGTATTTAAGAAATTAGAAAGCTTTACTTTGATGATAAGGAATCATGAAATTAAACTGATTTTTCCATTATATGAATCATTGTCATTAATTTGTGATAATATTTTGAATATGAATTTGTCCTTTGGTTCACATTCTCAAGTGGAATTATTAGCAAAACTTATTAGTGTTCAAAAACGTTTAGAAAATCTATCAATTGTTGTTAATGGTTATCTAGATTGTAATTTATTATTTTGGGCTATCAGCAATCAAAAAGAAAATTTAAAGAGTCTTCGTTTAAAATTAATGTATTCACCGCCAATTGGACGATTACAAAGTGCTTCACTTCAAGAACTTCGTATTGGAGATTGTTATAGATTATATAGTTCAGATTATTTATCTTTGACTTCACCATTTACTCAATTAAGTAGTTTTCATTATTTTCATACAAGTAATCAATATATGTACCCGCAAAAATTTGTTATAAAAATTCTCGAAACGGCCAATACAAATTTAAAAAATATTTGTTTAGATATTCATTCCGCAATTACAAGTGATACATTTTCAGCAATTTTAAATTATTGTACAAAGGTCACTGTTTTAACCTTACTAAATTTAAGTCCGGAACAAGTAATTGCAATATTTAATAATGATTTTAATGAATTAAGTAGATTTTCATTCGATTGTGGAAGAGAAATGTCGGATGCTGATGAATTATTATTTCAAATGGCTGAGAATGTACCAAAATCACTTGAAACTATTGAAATTGGAATGGGAATATCTAGTGCTGATAGTTTAAGAAAATTTTTTGAAGGATGGAGTTGTAAAGGTGGAGGAAATAAAAAGATTATAGTAAAACGTAAAGGACCGCAATTGTTTTCATTAAGTGATGAACAATTAAAAGTTATTGAAGAATATGGAGTTCAATTTGATATAGTAAAATATTCCGAATTGAAAAATATGTTCGGGAGTTATGAGTTTTAATGAATTATTTAATTTATTATTTTATTAAGTAATATAAGAATAGTATGTACTAAACACCATATAGTTTTATATGCTTTTATTATTAATAGTTTATATTTTTAAATTTGTATTTTACAAGTAATATTTAATGATATGAAATTATTAATATTAAAGCAATAATAATTTTAATAGTATTATCACCATCATCACGTAATTCACGTAATAATTCAACTTTAGAAAATGGAGAATTTTATTATTAGAAGAACTTCGATCATTGATTATTTTGATGGTGATGATGATTAAATAAAATTAAAATATTTTTAATATTTTTTCATAATAATGATGATGTTATAATAAAATATTTTATTAATTTTCTGTATTTAGCCTTATTATTTTTTTTTGTCTTGTTCATTCGTCTTAAATAGTATCGATCTGTGTTTTACACCTATGAATAATAAGAAATAATCGGAAAGCGGTCAAGCTAAAATTGATAATAAAGCAAAAGTCAATTTTGATTCTTTTAATATCGTATCGTTAAAATCAATAGCTTAGAAACGTCGGATGTTGAATAATGGAATTACAAGATAATAAAAATATATATATCTGATATAAATACATATACATACATAAACTAAATTGGTAATACCGTTTTATAGATGTATGATTTTTTTTTTTTAGATTATTTGGAACACAGGTCGTTGTGCACTGATGGGATGTGTGACTTTCTAATAATTTTTTCAACGATTTTTTTCATAAATACTATTTCCTATTTAAATGTAAATTTGGCTACTCAATTCAATTCATCACAATTAAATATCATGTGTGATTCAAATGTGTAATGGATTTTTGACGTTTCATATTCCAAAATTAATTACAAGAATTATTCAGAGATATTGAGATGCTCGGTTATTCATCCACCCACTTTTGAAGAATTGAGAAAAGAATCGCAGAAATATCATAAGGATTAGGATTATGAAAAAATTCTAGAAAGTATTAATAATTGTGTAATTGCTTTACGTAATTGAATGACGTAAAGTTTTAAAATGAAGTAATCTAAGTAATGGAGGCATAGTAATAAATAATTTTATCTTTTATTTTATTTCTAAATTGTGTATTAACCTTTATTTTTTCACCTTATTCACCTTATATATAGTATATCTGTTATCATTAATTTTTTACACCTATGGGTAATTTAAAATAATAATAATAAATATAATATTATTTATCAGTAATTCTGACAAAATAATAAATAATATTAATTACAAACATTTTAATCATAATATTATATTATGCTTATAGTAATAATGAGATTATTATTAAAGTGGCAATAATAAACTTGAATACAGCATCATTATCACGTAATAATAATCTATATAATAACGATGGCCATTATTAGAAAAAATTCCTTTGAAGTGATTATTGATGATGGTGATGGTGATGATAGTAGTTATGGTGGTGGTGATGATGGTGGTGATGATGGCGATGGTTGTAAAATAATTATTAGATAGCATAGATAATCTATTAACTTCTATCTATTACTATCATCATAATTAAGATGACTGAAAAATTGTTATATTAAATTTACATCATTATTTCTAAATTATAATGAATTGAATAAGAACAAACGGAAAAGATAATTACTTTATATTTCGTTCATTCAAATGAATTACCTATTTTCCAAATTGCATGTAAACTTATATACTTTAAGTCCATTTTTAAAAATCTTTTTTTTTTGATTTTTTATAGTTCAACATTTTGCGTTTCTAAGAATCTGATGATAATAATAATAATTATTATTATTTCTTAATGAAGTTGTTGTTTTTGCTATTTTGTTTTGGTGTTAATTGTGTTTATGGTGTTTGTGTTGGTATCATTGGAGGCGTTAATATTATTAGCAGTATTGAAATTTTTGTTGTTGGCGGTGTTGAGAATTTTTGTTATTGGAATTATCGATGATGAAATTTCATCATCTTAATTAAACCAGTCATATCTAATGGTGATGTTTCGGTATTTTTGATGATGGAGGTTGGTAGTTTTGTTATTGTTTCAAAATCGGTTTTATTGTTCTTTGGTGTCATGAATTATTATTATCTGCTCTTCACCTGTAAAAAGTGTATTATAAAAAAAATAGTCTATCTCTATATATAAGTAAACAATAATGAATTAAATTACTCAAGCTTTTTGAATTAATAAATTTTTTAAACAATCTGGTTAATCTTGTAATTTTGATTTATCAGGATTATCGTGATGATGAATGTGATGAATAGATTTAGGTAAGGAAGTGAATTTTAAAAAACAAATTATTGTATAGATTCTTGTGTGTAATTACCCCATGTTTACTAATTGGTCACTCATGATGGTTTTGGTGATATATTTATAGATGTCTTATTTTCACGACAAATTTATTTTTAGTTAATTGAATTAGCAATATGGGTGTCGGTGATAGAAATAAATTAACATTATCGACGATAAAAGATTAATGATAAAATATAGACGATGAAAATGAAATATGGTTTTAAATAGATATTAATTTCATATTTCAAATGTAGCTTCATTTTTGCTATTTAAACTAATAAATGTGACGCTCTTTTTTTAGTCATTAAAAACTATCATGAACGTGATGTACCTATTACTTATCATATATGATTACATATCAATAATATTTTGAATATTTTGAACAATAGTTTAATCCATAAAATAGAAACAATTTTACCGTTAAGTATTTAGAGTGTGATAAATACAAAATTATTTAATTTATTCAATATTTAACCTTTATTTTACCCATTTGATCTTATATTTATCTGTTATTATTAGTTTTTAAACCTACAAATAATTGAAAATAATAAGAGCTAAAACTACATAACATGGTGTTTTTATTATAACTAGTTAATAGTTGCATTGATAGTATAAATATAATCGTTAGATATGCATTTATTTTTACAGAAAAATCTTTCTTAATAAATAACATTCATTACATAATTACCTTTTACGTGAATTCTGACAAAAAAATTTATTTATATATTTTTCTTAAAAAAGTAAATAAATGTCATCTGATTTAATATGCCCAGACCAGCTGCAATTAAGTATATGCAAGTATATGGTGGTGCAAACCATGTAACTCGAAATATTTCCAAAAAGATTTTAATAATTGGACAAGTGGAATTGACAAAATAGATAAATTCATTCAAGATGCTCAACTAATGATTATGACGAAGTAATATAATGGATACCTTATTATAGATTTAAAGATGTTAAACAAATAGGTAGAGGTGAATTTGGAAAACTATTTTATACTAAGTGGATTGATGGACCAATTGGTAGTAAATGGGATGGGTGGATTGACGCTAGTAAATGGGATATTGAAGATCAACAGTGGAAAAAAATCGTAAAGGTGGCGGTGAAGAAATAGAAGTCGCATTAAAAAAGTTTGATAATTTTTTGCGAATTTCAACAATGTCTTAAATGAGGTAAATATTTTAATTAAAATTTAATTTTCAAATTATTATATAACGTTTTAACTATAAATTAAAAATGTTTATATTATTAGATGGCATTCACTTAAAAACAAACAATAAATATAGTTCAACTTCATGGAATTAAACAAGATCCAAAAACAAAAAAATATATGATGGTTTTAGATTATGTAGCGGATGGAAATTTTCAAGAATATTTAAAAAATAATTTTAATAATATTACTTAGAAAAAAAATTAAAAAATCTATGGGGTTTATCTTACAATTTGGGAATATTCATAAATTAGATATAATTCACCAGAACTTCCATCCTGGAAATATTTTATCATCCAATTTTAAAAGTTATACTATAAAGATTTCAGATTTTGGGTTAAGTAAACTAATGGGGCAAATCCAAAAAATCCGGAAAAAAGAATATTTTTGGTGTACTGCCATATATTGCTCCAGAAGTATTAAGTGTGATGAAGAATATACAAAAGCTGCTGATGTATATTCATTTGGAATTATTGCTTACGAAATAGATACGGGCTTTCCTCCATATCCAGATATACCATATGATAAAGATTTAGCTATGAAAATATGCAATGGATTACGACCAAAAATTCCATTTCATACTCACAAATTAATTACAAGATTGATTATGAGGTGTTGGGATGCTCGAGTTACACATAGACCCACGTTTAAAGAATTATGGAATGAATTGTGGAAATTCTATAATGATTATAATGATTATTTAAAATAAGGAAAAACAAAGATTCAGAAATTGTAATTCAAATTAAAAAAGCTGAAGAATTTTCAGAAAATCAAGAATTAACCAATAGAACAACTCCTTTTAATTATCGAACACACCCACAAGCAATTTATGCCAGTTGACTTCTTGATTATTCAAATCTTCCAAAACTTAAGAACGAAGAAAATTTCGAAAGGGAACTTGAAGAATTAACTAAATCTATATCTGATTTATGGGGCCAACGAGATTTTCTCCATTCTTCTTCCAAAAGTAGGAATGAACTTCGAAAGTGGCGATGTGGATTGGAATTCAATCATTTTTTGTGAATGATGGATGTTAATATAAATAATAAAATAAATATAACACGGAAATCAATTAAAAAAAATAAATAAATAATAATTTTACCTCAATTGGCACGCACATAATTCTTGTAGACGAGATACTTCTTGTGAATGTAATTCATATATTTCGTCAGCTGATCCCAATTGTAAATAAAAGGTTTAAAAGTTAATTATCTAATTATTAAATAAATTAAGAAATTTGATATTAAAATGTAATATTATAATAATAGTTATAAAAGTTATTATTATGATTAAATGTTATTAGATGTTAATATTAGTTTACTTACTTTTTTGTAAGCTTTCGAAAAATCCATCGCGTTCACAATAAGAAACCAAACGTTTATCTCAAAGATCAACCAATTGTATAAAAAATAATAAATAGTGATAAATAATAAATAGATAAAAAATAATAAATAATAAATAAATAAAAATAAATAATAAATAATGATAATTATAGTAATACCTTCTCTTAAACGTTCAAATTTAACTAAAACATAATAAATAAATAAATACAATAAATAAAATCAATAAATAAATTAATTAATTAACAAAAGAACATACTCCTTTCTTCCACGGGAGTTTTAAATTACCATATAAATGTTTTACATCTCAAGCTTCCCTTTTTGAACTTGATAATAATTTTCAAATGATTTCACTTTTCCTCTCAAAATTTCCAATTGATCGAAACTTAGTCTTAATTTATCGCAAATTTTTGACTCATGAATTCATGAATTTGTCAAGTTAATTGGGATCAACTAAATCATCTGATTCATCTCTTATTAGCGAATAAACAAAACATTCATTCATCTATCTCATCTTGTGGAGCGTAATGATAAAGTTTAATTGCACATTCTTCAAATTATTCATGTAGTATATATATTATATTTTAATTCATATGAGAATGCAGGCGTAAATGAATATGTGAATATGTAGATTAATAAATGGAATGTAGGATTTAAATGAATGGAATTATAATATTTAAAATAATAATAATAATTAAAATAGTTAAAATTAAATAATAATTTATTAATTATAACAAGAGTTGATTGCAAGTTGTACTTATATCGCTTGTCATTTTCATTAGTTCTGTAGGTTCAGTCAAAATCTTTGTAATTCACTACAGACTTTTCCATGTTTGTTTCTTTTAAAGTTTTACTTCAGATTTCAAAGTTTTATAGAGCACAGCACATAGGCTTTAGGCGGAGAAAAACTTCACTCATGTTGACATATACGCATAAATAAATAATTTACTTAACTATTATTAGTCTAATTTTTAACGAATGATATTTTAATAAAACCATATAAAACTATATCAAAGCTTATCATTAACAAATTTATTATTTAAAAATTATATTCCGTTGATTTTTAGTACATAATATTTTTAATATTTTCAATATTATTATATTCAACGTAACAAAATAATAATGATACAATAAGATACATAAATATTATTACTAAATATATTTTCTGATTTGGCATTATATTAAAATATCATATTTTATATCAAATTGAATTCCATATTCTTCAATAACTTTAAGATGTTCATCACTTAATCTAAATAGTCCCAATTCATTTTTTACAATAATCTTTTTATTTCTTCCTCCTGCTTTACGACACCACCCTTCAGAAAATTTTCTTAAACTATCAGCACTAANTGTTTCTTTTAAAGTTTTACTTCAGATTTCAAAGTTTTATAGAGCACAGCACATAGGCTTTAGGCGGAGAAAAACTTCACTCATGTTGACATATACGCATAAATAAATAATTTACTTAACTATTATTAGTCTAATTTTTAACGAATGATATTTTAATAAAACCATATAAAACTATATCAAAGCTTATCATTAACAAATTTATTATTTAAAAATTATATTCCGTTGATTTTTAGTACATAATATTTTTAATATTTTCAATATTATTATATTCAACGTAACAAAATAATAATGATACAATAAGATACATAAATATTATTACTAAATATATTTTCTGATTTGGCATTATATTAAAATATCATATTTTATATCAAATTGAATTCCATATTCTTCAATAACTTTAAGATGTTCATCACTTAATCTAAATAGTCCCAATTCATTTTTTACAATAATCTTTTTATTTCTTCCTCCTGCTTTACGACACCACCCTTCAGAAAATTTTCTTAAACTATCAGCACTAAATACTTTTATTCTAATTTCAAAAGTTTCAAGTGATTCTGGTACATTCTCAGCAATTTGACATAAAAATTCATCACCATAATAATTTAATCTCTCTCCACAATTAATTGAAAATCTTCTTAATTCATTAAAATTATTAAATATTTCTATCACATGTTCAAAACTTATAAAACATAAAGTTAACTCGGTAATCTTTGTGCAATAATTCAAAATTGCTGAAATTATATCAGATGGAATACTGGAATATAAATTTAGATAAATATTTTTTAAATTTGTATTGGCCGTTTCGAGAACTTTTATGATAAATTCATGAGCCCTATTAGGTTGATACTTATGATGAATATAATGAAAACTACTTAATTGAGTAAATGATGAAGCCAAGGGTAGATAAATTGAATTATGCAATCCATGACAATTTATAAGATAAAGTTCTTGGAGTGAAATAAATTGTCTAATTGGTGATTTCCCCTCGAAATGAAAAAAATTTACTTCATTAAAACGAAGAGTTTTTAATGTTTCTTTTTGACTGATGATAGCCCATAATAATGAATTACAACCAACATGACAAATTGATAGATTTTCTAAACTTTTTTGGACATTGATAAATTTTGTCAATAATCGAACTGAAGTAAATTTCAAATCCATATTCAAAATATTATCACAAATTAATGTTAATGATTCAATAATTTCATCATTTCTTAACGTCAAAGTAAAACTTTTTAATTTCTTAAATACTTTTGAGGCACCAGGTAACTTGATAATTGGACTTATAATCTTATGATATTTTAGATTTTTTAGAAGATGCCTTTTGGGAATTTCCTCCAGTTTAAAATAATCCAGAAATGAACAACGATTTATTATTAATTTACATATCTCACGAAATAATATTCTCGATTCGGTGGTGATGATGATTTTTTCATTAGAGTCATTACAGTTATTGTTTTGATCTGAACTAATAATTTTTCGTGAGTATGTGGAAATAAAATAAGATAAATTATCAATTCTAAATTTATGATTGAATGATGGATAATCAAAAGTAGCTTGAGGTGGTGATGATGATAAATCAAATCCATTTTGAATAAGTAAAGTTCTAGCTTGAGTATCCATACACGATATATAAGTTCGAATGCATAATGATTTCCGCCTCAACTTATAATCCATCGAAATAAATTCTTGATTTAAAGGTAATTCCCAAAGTATAGGTATAGTAACTTTACACCAGATTCGATTAACTAATAATGATGAATAAAAATCTTGAGTTGATTGAACATTATTTAAAATTTTGATTAATATTTCTGTGGGAATTTTAGTTGCCATTTTTTTTTGTCTAAGAGAAAGAAATTTTAAGAAAAAACAGAGTAAATTTTTTTAAAAAAAATAATCGTACGACATTTATATAATATTTATTTTGTATCCAAATTTTTAAATTCAGAGTTTTATAAAATTTTATTATTCAATCATTATTACCCAACCCATTTATGATTACCCAATAATGTGCACGACATATTCATTATTATTATAGTATCTGTGTAATTTAAGATACAAGAAAAATATTATTTGGAATTTTGTGATTGATAATAAATAGTTTCATGAAAATCGCTCCTTTTTGGAAAAAAGGAAATGATCTTTGTGTTTTTTTGTGATTTTCAAAGAAGGATAAAAATAAAAAAAAAATAAAATTTAATTTTGATTCAAAGGGTCCACAACCATAGTGTCAAGCCGCTGCATCAAGGATAACAGTTATGAGATGCACCTTTAGTATGATCAATTTATTCCTTTGACGATCACCTTTTATTTTTGAGATTGTCAAATTTTTATTTTTGTGTCAATCCAAAAAAAATAAATTATTGATATATATATCAAAGGTCTAAACTAATAATACTTAAAATTTTTCGTTTGCAAAATATTTTAACTTTATGAAATAAACTTCTCTGCAACAAAAACAGTGATTTTTTATATAATTACATAATAATAATAATAACAAGGAATTAAAGCCCTGATCCTGAACCCTTGTTTATTAATTTTTGTAATATATATTTAAAAAAAAAGACGAAAATGGGTTGTTGTACAATCATGTGGTCAAAATATTATCTTTGTAAATGATTTTTTGTTTATGATACTAACGTGAAAATTCCTAAAGTAGCTAAATTTCAGTAACAACTCCCATCTGATAATTAAATTCGAAAAATTGCACTTATAAAAAAATCTTATATTGAAACGTAAATTCTAATACAAATTTATTGATTTTTTTTTTAAAAAAAATAAATAAAATTCTGCCTTAAATACTATAAACAAAAAAATGATACCTTATAAATGCCCAGAATGCAATCAAGAATATAATGGATTTTGGTGCAAACCATGTAACTCGAAACATTTCCAAAATGATTTTAATAATTGGACAAGTGAAAATGACAAAATGGATAAATTCATTCAAGATGCTCAACTAAATGCTAATCGCAATTTTCGAGTAATAGAATGGATATCTTATAATAGATTTAAAGATGTTAAACAAATAGGTAGAGGTGGATTTGGAACAATACATTATGCTAGGTGGATTGATGGATTGATTAAAAAATGGGATATTGAAAATCAACAATGGGAAAGATATGATAAAATGAAAGAAGTGGCATTAAAAAAGTTTGATAATATTGTGAATTTCAACGATGTTTTAAATGAGGTAAATATTTTAATAAATAATTCTCAAATTATTAAATAACTATAAATTAAAAATGTTTATATTATTAGATGGAAATTCACTTAAAAACACGGAATGAAGGTGCTTCAATTCGATTTTATGGAATTACACAAGATCCAGAAACACAGTCATATATGATGGTTTTAGAATATGCAGCAGATGGAAATCTTCGAGAATATTTAAAAATTAATTTTAATAATATTAATTGGGAACAAAAATTATATAATCTAAAGTTATTATCTTTAAGATTGATGAGAATTCACGAATTAGATATAGTTCATCAAGACTTCCATCCTGGAAATATTTTATCATCCAATTTTAAATCTCATGATATAAGGATTTCAGATTTTGGATTAAGTAAACTAATAGGGACAAATCCAAATAATCCCGAAAAAAAGAACATAGTTGGTGTATTACCATATATTGCTCCAGAGGTATTAAGTGGTGATGAAGAATATACAAAAGCTGCTGATGTATATTCATTTGGAATTATTGCTTATGAAATAGTTACTGGCTTTCCTCCATATCCTGATATACCACATGATAAAGATTTAGCCATGAAAATATGCAATGGATTACGACCAAAAATTCCATTTCATACTCCCAAATTAATTACAAGAATGATTATGAGGTGTTGGGATGCTCGAGTTACACATAGACCCACTTTTNTCATATATGATGGTTTTAGAATATGCAAAAGATGGAAATCTTCGAGAATATTTAAAAATTAATTTTAATAATATTAATTGGGAACAAAAATTATATAATCTAAAGTTATTATCTTTAAGATTGATGAGAATTCACGAATTAGATATAGTTCATCAAGACTTCCATCCTGGAAATATTTTATCATCCAATTTTAAATCTCATGATATAAGGATTTCAGATTTTGGATTAAGTAAACTAATAGGGACAAATCCAAATAATCCCGAAAAAAAGAACATAGTTGGTGTATTACCATATATTGCTCCAGAGGTATTAAGTGGTGATGAAGAATATACAAAAGCTGCTGATGTATATTCATTTGGAATTATTGCTTATGAAATAGTTACTGGCTTTCCTCCATATCCTGATATACCACATGATAAAGATTTAGCCATGAAAATATGCAATGGATTACGACCAAAAATTCCATTTCATACTCCCAAATTAATTACAAGAATGATTATGAGGTGTTGGGATGCTCGAGTTACATATAGACCCACTTTTAAAGAATTAGAGGATGAATTGGAGAAATACTGGATTGATTATGATAAAAAAGATTCAGAAATTAGAATTCAAATTAAAAAAGCTGAAGAATTTTCAGCAAATCAAGAATCAACCAATACAACAACCACAAAACCACCAACTGCTCTTAATTATCAAACACATCCACAAGCAATTTATACCAGTCGACTTCTTGATTTTTCAAAACTTCCAAAACCAAAGAATGAAGAAAATTTCGAAAAGGAACTTGAAGAATTAACTAAATCTACTTCTGCTTTAAGTATTGGTAAGTGTCAATTATATTATCCGTGTTATTTTCAATAATATTATTTGTGTTTTTTTTAAAATTAAAAAAAAATATTAATTTATTTTTATATTTCATTTAGTTGCATCCAAATTACATGTACCCGATTTTTAAATATTTTTTAAATATTATTTTTATAATTAATTATATTAATTTATTTCTATGTTATTTTAGAGATTCTGGACTAGTTGATTTGGAAGTCTAATTTTTAAATTTTATTTAACATTATAGATTTTTATTTGTATTATTTATATTATATATTTTTATATGCATTATTTGTAATATTTGTATTTTACTTATTAAATTATAAAGCACTTTTGTTATTGTAAAATCTTAACACTAGGTGTACACAAATTCAATTTGCTTGGTTTTGTAATTTTGATTTTATAAAAATAGGAAATAAAGGAAATATGAGTTTATCACAAAATCGACTAAATATTAAAATATAATATTTCAACGATGTAACGATATGATGCACACGTTTTTTAATGTTATGTAATAACGTGTACTAATTAATTTATTTTCGATCTTAACGTGTACTAATTGATTTATTTTCGATCTTAACTAAATTAGGTCGACAAGATTTTCTCCATTTTTCTTCCAATAGCCGGAATGAACTTTGAAAGAGGCGATGTGGATCGATACCTTTTTTCGAATTCAATCCTTTTCTGTAAATGATGGATGTTAATATAAATAATAAAATAAATGTGATACGAAAATCAATAAATTAATAAAAAATAAATAAATAATAATTTTACCTCAATTAAGGCACGCATATAATTCTTGTAGACGAGATACTTCCTGTGAAAGTAATTCATATATTTCGTCAGCAGATTCCAATAATAAATAAAAAGAGTAATTATCTGATTATTAAATAAATTTATTAAAATGTAATATTATAATAATAGTTATAAAAGTTATTATTATGATTATGATTAAATGTTATCAGATGAGATGTTAATTTTAGTTTACTTACTTTTTTGTAAGCTCTCGAAAAATCCATCACGATCATATTATTGAATCAAACATTTATCCCAAAGTTCACCAATTGTACTATAAAAAAAAATAATAAATAATGATAAATAATAAATAAATAATAATAAATACTAAATAAAGAATAAATAAATAAATAATAATAAATAATTATAAATAACGATAAATAATAAATAACAATAAATAATAATAATGCCTCTACAATGGCTTTGTGAATAATAGTTCGCATAATTTCTTTTAAACATTCAAATTCAAGATTTAACTAAATCAATAAATTAATTAACAATAAATAAAATCAATCAATAAATAAATAAATTAATTAATTAACAACATAACATACTTTCCCTAAACACGATTCATCCAATTATAATCACAAAGTTGAATCCTTTCTTCTACGGGAGTTTTCAATTCCCCATATAAACGCCCTATACCTCAAGTTTCCCTTTTCGAACTTGATAGTCATTTTCAAATGATTTTCATTTTTCCTCAAATTTTCCAATTGATCGAAATGTAGCCTTAATTTATCGGATAGATCCATTTGATAATATGAAATTCTTGATTCATGAATTCTTGAATTTGTCAAGTTAGTTGGGATCAACTAAATCATCAGATTCATCTCTTATTAGCGAATAAACAAAACATTCCTTTATCTATCCCATCTTGCGAGATGTAATTGTAATGATGAAGTTGAATTGCACATTCTTTAAATTATTCGGGTAGTGGGGCCTATTTATATAAATATATATATTATATTTTAATTCACATGAAAATGCAGGTGTAAATGAATATGTGAATGTTTAGATTAATAAATGTAAATAAATGGAATCGAAAGCTACAAGAAAATAAAACGAAAATAAATAAATAAATAAAAATAAATAAAATGAAATAAAATAAATAAATGAAGAAAAATTAATAAATAAAAATAAATAAATTAAATAAATAAAATAAAAATAAATAAATTAAATTAAATAAAATAAATAAATTGGTGAAAATAAATAAAATGAAATAAAATAAATAAATAAATAAATAAAAATAAATAAATAAAAACAAATAAATTAAAAAATTAAATTGAAATCAATAAATTAAATTAAATTAAATAAATTAAATTAAAAATAAAATAAATCACCTCTATTCAATTCTTTAACGGACACTGATAAATGTTTCACCCATGGTTTAACATTATTCTGTGTCATAGTAGCTTCCTATAAAGAACATGTTATATATTTTAATAATAATGTTATTATTATTATAATAATATAATAATATAATAAAATAAATATAATAATATTTTATAATAATTAATAAATAATTAAAACTAAAATAATAATAAAATCAAATACCTCTCGTAATAAATTAATGAATTACGAATAGAAAAAAAAGTTTGCCACGAGTATTATAACTTAAATCGTAATTAATCAATCGAAGCAACATGTGGTATTATTGTTGACAATTACTATCTTCTAAAATTTAATTCAAACCAAAGTCAAATATCATGAAAATATTTAATGAACTAGATTATTCATTCATTCATCAAGGTCATAAATAAATAAAAAAAATAGAATATAAAATTTAAATTATTCATTAAAAAAAAATGAGAAAGAAAAGAATTATGTAATGTCCTCATCTTTTCTTGGGATTTCTTTTGAATACAATAAAATTCTTCGATTATACACAATAAACAATTATTTTACAATTGACTACAGAAAAGTTGTATGAAATTTTTGTATCAAGAATATTTTTAATAATTTGATGCGCAGGTAATTAATGAAATGAATTTATTAAAATACTAGCATGACATTTAATAATAAATTATATAGTTCCTCTATCTATAGTTCCGATCCTATTTCAAAATACAATCCGAATTAGATCCAGATTTTCTTGATCAAATCCAAATTATAAATCCTTATTCTTAAATATTTAGGATTTATCCTTATTTTTAGGATCCATCTTTATTTTAGGATCCTTATTTTTAGGATCCATCCTTATTTTTAGGATTTATCTTTATTTTTAGGATCCATTCTTATTTTTAGGATTTTTTTATTGCAGGAGCGGATGTTAATTTATCACACCCAGATTCATTAGTAGATCATCACGCCCCGTCGTCATTTTCATAGTACAGGACTGTGACAAATAAACGACAAAATTATTACAGAAAAATATTGTCACGTGTGTCACATGTATATATATAATCTGGATGATCTGTATCCGTAATCCGTTTTTATTTCGGATAAATCCTTTTTAAAATAAACAAATTCGGATTATGGGATTCATCCGGATTATAGGACCCAATGAAGTTGATGGGGCTGATAGGGTCAATGGAATTGATAAAAATTAATGACATTGATAATTTAGTTTTGACTTATCAGTTTTATTGGTCTTATCAATTTCATCAGTTCCATCAGTTCCATCAGTTGGATGAAATCAATAGAGTTAATGATTAATAATATATATATAAAATCATATGATTCTATTCGGCCCCATCAGCCCCATCGACTTCCCATCAACTTGAAATAATCAAGTCAAACTGCAAGTCAATCGACTTGAAGTTAAACTGAACCAATGACTTGAAACTCTCAAGTCGAACTGGTTCAACCCCATCGGTCCAGTTCAGTTCAGTTCAGCCCAGCTTGAACTTAACAACACTATTCCAATAGAGTCATTGCACTACACTTCTCTCACGCCATGAGAAAATTTTTGATAGAGATATGGGATCCAATAAAAGCTTATCACACTTTTGATGATTTGCTGCAGATCATAGATGGATTACTTAATAAAACTATATATATTTTTATTTTTATTGTTAATATTTCCATGACTATCTCTATCTATTACGGCTTGAACTTTTCTTGACATACTTTCTATTAAATTTTCTAAAATTTCTGGTTCAATTTTATTCCACTCGAAAACAAATATAAATACTTTTTTGATAATGGCTGCAAAACAAAATGAAGTACTAACCAATTTCAATTTTTCATTTTCCTGTCGATAAATTTTTACAAATCTCATTGTAATTGAAAACTTTATAAAAATTTTATTAATATCCCCTGCACTTACCCTATTAATCACAAAAAAATTTGCAAAGTGCATATGTAGTAGAAAACTTTCTCAAAATTATCTTACTCCACTTTTGGTATTGCAACAATTTGTGGAGAAGAATTTCTAAAAAAAGTTAACTACTTTAGAAAACATTTCTTGTAATACTACGACTGCAATAAATACTCAAAATAATAGTATAGTAATCAACTTACCAAGCCTAAAACATTGTTAACAATATTTAATAATAAAACATAAAATATAAAATATTTCTAAGCAAATCTTCCGGTTACTATAAATAATTATAATAATAATTTTGTTATTATTTTATCTAAATATTAGCTATCACAATCTTTAACAAATCATCATTTTTTTCCTTAGAACTAGAATTTTTAAATTTCCTTAATCCTATTAGTAATTTCATGGGAAGCAAAAAAGTCCTGGGCTTTATAAGAAATAGCATTAAATTAATTAATATTAAATAGTTGTATTGGATAATATCAGATCGTTTACTCCTTATGGTGTATATTATTTCTTTCTCCGCTTGAAACATACTATTAATAGGATCATAGATATTGCAACAATTAATTATAATTAACTGCTTCCAGATGAAAGCTATTTTTTCTCGTGTTTATATTAAATTCCAAAAAATTAAAAAAAAATTGATATAAATGAAGAGATTGTATATTTTATTCTCTCTAATAATAAAATATAAATATATTATGCTAAAATTAAAGTAATTGATATCTGATAAAATATAAATATAATATGTTAAAATTAAAGTAATTAATATCTGATATAATAAATTATTAAAAAATTAAAAGAATCATCTTTAAAATAAAAATATACATTATTAAATTATTAACATCAGTTATTGTATAAAAATATGATCATTAAAATATATAATAATTAATAATAAATTTACCATAATAAACAAATTTCACTTCATTCACAATACTTTAGTAGCCCAAGAATGTTAAATCCTGTAATGAAAATATATTCACAGGAAATAATGCTGTATTCAAAGATAGGGCAAGACCACCATTTAAGCACGAACTGCTAAGAGTTCCTAATAAATATAAAAATATACGTTTATAAAATAAACTTAAAGGTTAATAATTTTTTTTCCATTTGAAATTTGACAAACGAAATAATATTATACTTAAGTTTTTAAAACAAAAACATTATAAGAAATAGAAAAATGCTTTTTTATTTTTCCAATTCAGATTGTTATACTAAAAAAAAAATAAATGAAACGAGATAAAATAAAACTTGAAGTGCGGAATTTAAATAATTAATTATTATCATGTAATTATTACTTCCCTATATATAATAGTTGATAAATAGAATTCCAACTTTCTCAAATTCGTTCTTCATTTTTGTTTTTACTCAGATCTTTTTTTAAAGAACTATAAACAAAATTTCCTTTTCTGAAAATTCAACTCGAAAAAGGAAAAACAGCAAAAAAAAGCTGTTTCTTCGTTTTAGTTTAAAAAAAAAAGAAACTAATTTTCCCTAAATGTCTTGGGTTTGGGCCTTGTACTATCTTAGCGGCAAAAGATTAATTTTAAATGTTTATATCTAAATATTTTATAAGATATCAATTAAAATAATAATTCATTAGAATGGTGATAACAATTGATGAAAAATAATATTGAAGCTAAAAAGAAATATAATAATAAACAAGATTATGATTTACTTTTAGATTATTGTTTGCTAGAATGGAAATTACTATAAAGGATTTGTTATAAATCAAATAATCGGTCATGAATATTAAAACTTCGAATTTCATCTGTGTACTATTATTTTTATTATTATTCGAACGATTTATTTTATTTTTTACATCAAATAAAGTTATTTTACATTTTATTTAATATTTTTAAAAAACTTTATCAAAATTTTAGCAAATATTAGTTATATTTAAGAAATGAATTATAAAATTTGGATAGTTTGCTTATTTGTAATTTTAATAAAGTTGTAGAAAGAATAAAAAATCATGCAAATTTTATATAAATTTGTTAAACGTTATTTAATTATTAATTATTAATTTTGAAATTAAATTCTTATAATTGCTTATGATAATTTTGGTAGACCATAAATTCCGTGGGATATTTTTTCAAACACTGATTAATTCCCGCGGATATTTTCACGGCAAATTAATTTTTATTCGATAATTAATTATAATTATTATATGTACATATTCTAACTATAAATTATTAACTATATAATAATAAAAGTTATTTTAAATTATCTAAAGTGTCTTGAAATTATAAAAAAGCATTGAATTTTTTTTTACAAAATTTCTTCAGAATCAATTGGACATTTTGAAAGATAAAGTTGAAAATCAGCAGGTATTGGTATAGTTTGCGCCTGACCTCCATTAATTCCTCTTTTATTATTTTTCTAATTAAATTGAAACCTCAATTTTTTTGATTAGCTTTGATTTTTAATATTCCCCACCTCTTCAGGCAAATATAATAGCCATTCTAAAAACCACTTGATATAATAAATTTTCAGGTGTTTTAAAAGACATGGATTCATAATTCAAAATAGATTGCACTTGCTCAGTATTTACTGCTTGAGATCCTTGAATTTTGCTTAAACCTTTATCCTAAAAATATTTCATTTTACCGTGCTATGAATCTCTAAAAATTAGTAATGATTGTGTAAATTTATACCAGGGATTTTATTAAATAGAATTTATTTCTGCTTTTAGAGTTAGCTTTATACTCTTGCCCAATTGTTTCATGGATGTTATATGTGAAAAGGAAATATTTTAATGGAGAAGGAGTAACAAAAGATGAAACTAAATCATTTCAGTGGGATACAAAATCTGCTCCTACTGGAAGTATTGAAGCAATGTTTAATATCGGTGAAGACTATGAAAATGGTATAGAAGTAAATAAAGACAAAAAAGAAGCATTTAAATGGTATCCGAAGGCGGCCGAAAAAGGACACGATATGTCACAATGTGCAGTAGGAAAGTGTTATAGAAATGGTCATGGAATTAATATTGATCAATTTGAATGATATAAAAAAGCTGCGGAAAATGGAATACTAATAGCCAATACAAACTTGGGGAATGCTTAATGAAGGATATGGGACTAACAAAGGTATTGTGAAATCTATATACTGGTTGAATAAAGCAAAGGAAAATGGGAATACAGATGAATTATTAGAAGAAATTTTAATCAACGGAATTAACAAATCAATACAAATAATGTCAAGTGTCAAATCGAAAAATGTGATATTATATTAAAAAAATGATATCGTACATTTTCTGGACTTGAAACGTGAAAAAAGATCTCAGGCTGTTCTCCATTTCATTTATTAGAATTAATAAATAATTTATAGATATTTATAATTTAAGCAATATAAATAATAAAATGATTTCCTTTTTCCAAAAATTACTTTTTCCAAAAATTACATTAAATTTATAATGAAAATAATTGCAAATAAATTACAATTCTGAATATAAACTTTTTTTATTAATTTTTTTTTTAAAAAAAAAAAATCTATACCAAAAAAATGCGATTTAAGAATATAGTGGCTATTGTAGAAAACACATTTCAGAAATAATTTGATACAATTCATAAATTTATTCAAGCTCAACTAAATACGGATTTGATACTTTATTGTAGATTTTATGATATTAAAATAGCAAAAGGTGGTTTTGGTGCAATTTATTATAAATGGAGAATATTGTCATCTTTACGAGAAGTGGTTTTAAAAGTTCAGTATTTTTATCTTTTATATAACAAACGTGATGAATATAAATAATGAGTGCATTTTTTATTTCAATATTATATGGAAATTGTAAATAAAACTAGGCGCCTCGCTGACGAGTAGAGTTACACTAAAGCGGAATACATTCAGATTAGTACACGTTATTGCAATAATTAATTTTTATATTTGACATTAAAAAACGTGTGCATCATAACGTTCAATAGCCACATCGTTGAAATATTATATTTTAACACTTAGTCGATTTTGTGATAAATTCATATTTCCTTTATTTTTATTTCCTATTTTTATAAAATCAAAATTACAAGCTAAGCTAATTGAATTCGTATGCACCTAGTGTTAAGATTTTATATATCAAAAAAAACTAATAAATGGTGCTTTATAATTCAATAAGTAAAATACAAATAATACAAATAATACAAATAAAAATATATAATATTTAAAAATTAGAAATCCAAATCAACTAGTCCAGAATCACCAAAATAACATAGAAACCAATTAATTATATTAAAATTAAATCACATATAAATGAATTAATATACATGTAATTAATTATAAAATATTATTTAAAAATATTTAAAAATCGGGTACAAGTAATTTGAATGCAACTAAATAAAATATAAAAATAAATAAATATATGTATTTTTTTTTAATTTAAAAAAAAAAAGACAAATAATTTGGTTGACACTTACCAATACTTAAAGCAGAAGTAGATTCAGTTAATTCTTCAAGTTCCCTTTCGAAATTTTCTTCGTTTCTGGGTTTTGGAAGTTTCGAAAAATTAAGAAGTCGACTGGTATAAATTGCTTGTGGATGTGTTTGATAATTAAGAGGAGTTGTAGTTGTTGTAGTTGTTAATCCTAGGTTTTTGGATAATTTTTCAGAATTTTCAATTTGAATTCTAATCTCTGAATTTTTATCATCACGATAATCATGAAAATATTTCATAAACTCATCATATAATTCTTCAAAAGTGGGTCTATGTGTAACTCGAGCATCCCAACACCTCATAATTGTCCTTGTAACTAATTTGGGAGTATGAAATGGAATTTTTGGTCGTAATCCATTGCATATTTTCATGGCTAAATCTTTATCATGTGGTATATCAGGATATGGAGGAAATCCCGTAATCATTTCATAAGCAATAATTCCAAATGAATATACATCAGCAGCTTTTGTATATTCTTCATCACCAACTAATACCTCTGGAGCAATATATGGTAATACACCAAATATATTCTTTTTTTCGGGATTATTTGGATTTACCTTTATCATTTTACTTAATCCAAAATCTGAAATCTGTAAATTAGATTTAAAATCGTATGATAAAATATTACCAGGATGGAAGTCTTGATGAATTATATCTAATTTATGAATATTCCTCAAATTTGAAGATAAATCAGATAGATTATATAATTTTTGTTCCCAATTAATATTCTTAAAATTAACTTTTAAATATTCTCGAAGATTTCCATCTTCTGCATATTCTAAAACCATCATATATGAGTGTGTTTCTGGATCTTGTGTAATTCCATAAAATCGAATTGAAGCAGATTGAGCGCGTGTTTTTAAGTGAATTTCCATCTAATAATATAAACATTTTTAATTTAAAGTTAAAACGTTATATAATAATTTTAAAATTAAATTTAAATATTAATTAAAATATTTACCTCATTTAAGACATCGTTGAAATTCACAAAATTATCAAACTTTTTTAATGCCACTTCTATATCTTTATCATATCTTGCCCATTGTTGATTTTCAATATCCCACTTATCAATATATCCATCAATCCATCTAGCATAATGTATCGTTCCAAATCCACCTTTACCTATTTGTTTAACATCTTTAAATCTATCATAAGGTATCCATTCTATTACTTTCCAATTAGCATCAACATTCAGTTGAGCATCTTGAATGAATTTATCTATTTTGTCATTTCCGCTTGTCCAATTATTAAAATCATTTTGGAAATGTTTCAAGTTACATGTTTTGCACCAATAATATCCACTATATTCTTGATTGCATTCTGGGCATATTCTACGAGATGACATTTTTTTTGTTTATAGTATTTAAGGCAGAATTTTATTTTTTTAAAAAAAATCAGTAAATTTGTATTAGAATTTGCGTTTCAAAATAAGATTTTTTTATAATTGAAATTTTTCGAATTTAATTATCAGACGGAGTTACCGAAATTTAGCTACTTTTAGGAATTTTCACGTTAGTATCATAAACAAAAAATCATAATATTTTGACCACGTGATTGTACAACAACCCCATTTTCGTACAAAAATTAAACAAGTTATTTTTATTATCATCTTTATTATTTTTATTATTTTTATTATTTTTATTAGTTTTATTAGTTTTATTATTTTTATTTTTATTAATTCATTTTATTATTTTTATTATTTTTATTAATACAATTTAAAATAATTTTTAAATATATTTATATTTACTTTTTCAAATAAAAAATTAATTTATTAAAATATAAATGTAATTTTAAAGTTCAAGATTCAAAATTATATTTTTCATTTAGAGATTATTCACTCATTAAATAGTTTCTATCAATTAATTTTATAAATTTTAAGAATTTTAAGAATTTTATTATTTATTATTTTTTATTATTTTATCATTATTATTTTTATTATTTTATTATTTTATTATTTTTATTATTTTTATTATTTTATTTTTTTTATTGTTTTTATTGTTTTTATTGTTTTGCTAAAATAATTTTTAAATATATTTATTTATTTTTTTCAAATAATAACTTTAATTCAAATTTAACATATTTTTAAATATTTTTATGGGTTTTGTTTTTGAAATTGATAAAAATGTAATACTGTTATTATTGTTAATATATGCCTCTAATTGATTTTAAAATGTGATTAATTATGTAATTATTATAAAGTTTTTTTTAATAATTCTTTTATCAAATTTATCAAATAACAAATATAAAAATTTGTTTCTTTTTTTTGAAAGATGTAATTGTGCTATAATAAGTTTGTTATTTGCTAACACTTTATGAGAGAGTTAAGTCGGAATAACTATTTGTTTTGAAGTCATTTCTGTATTATATATTGTGGCAGTCTGCCCAGAACAGGAAGTTATGTCAATCAGTCCCACTAAATTGAACTCTTGTCACATCCCTTTTCATACTATTTCAACATACTCTGTATGCAATACTTCATAAATAACCACTATCTGCTAGTAGGATTAAGCAGTCACTTACCTACTCGCAATGAATAGATATAAAATAAACTCTAACACAGTACACACAGGTGCGATCTGAAGGTATGTGAGTAAGTGGAGTAAAAGTATCATTTTATAGCTCACTATGCAAACTTTCGAATCTTAGCTTCAGACTTTATGCAGTAACTTTATTCAAGAAATCACAAAATTGGTAATAGAGGTATTATGGGCTGTTAATCATTTCTCACCAATATTACTGTTATCATGAAATAAAATATTTAAAAATGTATTGAATTATTACAGAGTATGCCGAAATTACTAAACTTATATTTTTGTTGTTACAACTTTACAATATCACTGCTTTGGTGTGTCTTATCTCTGCTGCTAAACTGTTACAATATGTTTCTATCTTTATTATTATTAATTTTATTATGAAAATATATGGAGAATTTCATTATGTACCAAAAGATTATTAAAATATTATTACAAATTTAGTAAAAGATTTTTGTATTTATTTGAAATATGCCAAAAGAAGATTAAAATCATAAAATTGCAGTAAAAAGCTGATCCTTTTTCTCATCCCAAATTACCAGTTATTTTATACATTTTCAAACTTGTTTTCTTACATCCTTTGTTGTCATGTCTAAACATGTCTTTCCTATTTTAAAAGATGATACACAAGGATGAAGGATAACATACAAGGATGAAATACTTTGCACAAAGATGAATAATCTGTCATCTAGATTCATCCTGGTAACACTGTCATCTTACTGTCATTTCCCGTGACCTCCGCAACATTTCGAAATCCCGTGCACATCCCATGTGAAATTTGTGCATCCTCAATATGAATGATGTGTGTAACAAGTATTTTTATTGAACTTTAATTTGGATTATCGAGGTCATGCGAATAATTAGCAATAGTAAATTATTAAGAATTTTTGGGAGTGAGAAAAGGTAAAGGGGAGTGATGGAAGAAGTTGTAGAAGAAGATGAAAAGAAGGAAGAGGGGAAGGAAAGGAAGTAATAAATGGAGATGTATTATAATAAATTAATTCAAAGATTTTAAGTGTATTTTATAAATATAAAATCAACCAGTGATGATGAATCAAATTGTGGATTAAAATATGGAAATAAATATGAATCAAAATAAAAATTAGGATGATAAGAAATATTTAAATTACTAAATGCTTCACTCTTATTAAATGAATGCTTTTGGTAATTGATAAATTCTTCTCTCTTTTCACATTGATGAAGAACATTCATCATAATCTACGTTCATCATAGCTATAACTACATCACTATTTGTATTAAAATTATTTTATCATCAATATTCTTTTTACCACATCCGAAATTTTATAAGGCGGATATTTTCAGGACTTACAGTGGGGTATCAAAAGTCATGGGGCAAATAAAAATTAATAAAAAAATCATTAAAATTAAAGTGCTAATTGTGACACAACGGGAGATCTAAACTGGACAAACTTTTTTTTATTAGATTCCCCTAAACCAGGGCTATCATATGATATATTTTGTGTTAAAATTACATATCTATACATAGAGAAATTACGCTTCAAATAAAATTGATAAAAAATAAAAATTTTAATCTTTGAACGTTACCCATACCGGATTTGATGAAATTTAAAGATAGATGCCAACTATCTTATATGGAATTGTAGCCAAGAATGATATCTATAATTTTAATTAGAAGCATATTTCATAGTATCTAGTGAAAATTTTGACTTTAATTAGACGTGAATAAAAACGGCCGAAATTTATTAAAAATTCTAAAAAATAAAAAAAAATCTGAAAATAATTGTCTATCGTTTTTACATATGAAAGTTTTTTTTTAATNTACAGTGGGGTATCAAAAGTCATGGGGCAAATAAAAATTAATAAAAAAATCATTAAAATTAAAGTGCTAATTGTGACACAACGGGAGATCTAAACTGGACAAACTTTTTTTTATTAGATTCCCCTAAACCAGGGCTATCATATGATATATTTTGTGTTAAAATTACATATCTATACATAGAGAAATTACGCTTCAAATAAAATTGATAAAAAATATTAAATTTAATCTTTGAACGTTACCCATACCGGATTTGATGAAATTTAAAGATAGATGCCAACTATCTTATATGGAATTGTAGCCAAGAATGATATCTATAATTTTAATTAGAAGCATATTTCATGATATCTAGTAGAAATTTTGACTTTAATTAGACGTGAATAAAAACGGCCGAAATTTATTAAAAATTCTAAAAAATAAAAAAAAATCTGAAAATAATTGTCTATCGTTTTTACATATGAAAGTTTTTTTTTAATAAAGTACTAATAAAAATGATACTAAGTAACATTAAAATTGAGAATATAGAGCATAATATGTGAAGTATTTAGACATATTTAATTCAAATTGAGCAAATAAATAATAATTGAATTCTAGAGAATAATTTTTGAATGTCCAGTGTTTAACCGTTGATATTAAATTCAATTCGCAAGAAAAAATTCTAAAAACTTCACAAAAGATGTTACTTATTCTTGGCTATAAGATTAATTATTGACACACTTGATAGTTTATTAGTAGGAAATAGACTTTTATATGTAGTAACGTTTGACAATTATTTTTCGATTTTTTTTAAAAAAATATTAAAGATAAAATGATCGACATTGATTTTTTAAAAATCGGAAAATAATTATCAAAAGCTTCTACATATAAAAGTTTATTATTTACTAATAAATCATCAAATATGTTACTAATTAATCTTATAGCTATAACTAAGGAGCAACGTTTGTAAAGTTTTTAGAATTTTTGTGACAAATTGAATTAAACAGTTCTTGAAAAAGTTATTAATGGTTGCTACATATAAAAGTTTTTATTTATTTAAATAATAATAAAAATGATACTAAGTAACATTAAAGACAAAGGAATATTACATCTTGTATAAAGTATTCAGATTTTATCAATAAAAAGTGAGCTAATAATGAGGGTTAAATTTCAGAGAATAATTTTTGAATATTCAGTTTTCAGTCATTAATATTAAATTTAATTTGTGAGAAAAAATTCTAAAAACTTTACGAACAATTCTCCCTAGTTATAGCTATAAGATTAATTAGTAACATATTTGATGGTTTATTAGTAAATAATAAACTTTTATATGTAGAAGCTTTTGATAATTATTTTCCGATTTTTAAAAAAATCAATGTCGATCATTTTATCTTTAATATTTTTTTAAAAAAATCGAAAAATAATTGTCAAACGTTACTACATATAAAAGTCTATTTTCTACTAATAAACTATCAAGTGTGTCAATAATTAATCTTACAGCCAAGAATAAGTAACATCTTTTGTGAAGTTTTTAGAATTTTTTCTTGCGAATTGAATTTAATATCAATGGTTAAACACCGGACATTCAAAAATTATTCTCTAGAATTCAATTATTATTTATTTGCTCAATTTGAATTAAATATGTCTAAATACTTCACATATTATGCTCTATATTCTCAACTTTAATGTTACTTAGTATCATTTTTATTAGTACTTTATTAAAAAAAAACTTTCATATGTAAAAACGATAGACAATTATTTTCAGATTTTTTTTTATTTTTTAGAATTTTTAATAAATTTCGGCCGTTTTTATTCACGTCTAATTAAAGTCAAAATTTTCACTAGATACNTTTTTTAAAAAAAATCGGAAAATAATTGTCAAACGTTACTACATATAAAAGTCTATTTCCTACTAATAAACTATCAAGTGTGTCAATAATTAATCTTATAGCCAAGAATAAGTAACATCTTTTGTGAAGTTTTTAGAATTTTTTCTTGCGAATTGAATTTAATATCAATGGTTAAACACCGGACATTCAAAAATTATTCTCTAGAATTCAATTATTATTTATTTGCTCAATTTGAATTAAATATGTCTAAATACTTCACATATTATACTCTATATTCTCAACTTTAATGTTACTTAGTATCATTTTTATTAGTACTTTATTAAAAAAAAACTTTCATATGTAAAAACGATAGACAATTATTTTCAGATTTTTTTTTATTTTTTAGAATTTTTAATAAATTTCGGCCGTTTTTATTCACGTCTAATTAAAGTCAAAATTTTCACTAGATACTATGAAATATGCTTCTAATTAAAATTATAGATATCATTCTTGGCTACAATTCCATATAAGATAGTTGACATCTATCTTTAAATTTCATCAAATCCGGTATGGGTAACGTTCAAAGATTAAAATTTTTATTTTTTATCAATTTTATTTGAAGCGTAATTTCTCTATGTATAGATATGTAATTTTAACAAAAAATATATCATATGATAGCCCTGGTTTAGAGGAATCTAATAAAAAAAAGTTTATCCAATTTAGATCACCCGTTGTATCACAATTAGCATTTTAATTTTAATGATTTATTTATTAATTTTTATTTGCCCCATGACTTTTGATACCCCACTGTACATACAGGGAGTGATTTTTTATTAAAGTGTTTTTATTTTGGATAGAAGCTCTTGTTTAATAATAAACATTTATTCAAAAATTTAATCTTGGTTTTTTCAATACATTTAAAATCAACATAGATTTTTGTAATTCATCTATTTTAACTCTTCTATTATCTGAATTAAAAATATTTTTTATATAAGTTTTGTATTTAAAAAAATTATAAATTTATAATTTGTTAGAGATTGCATTTAATTCATGTATTATTTGAAATCAGCTGAAGGGGGAACCCATTTGCGACAATGTAATCTTGATTATTGCTACTAATATTGTATTGGAGCCATCAAAGAAGAAAAGAAACTATTTCAGTGGTACTTGAAATCAGCTAAAGGGGGAGATAGTGATTGACAATAAAACCTTGGATATTGCTATCGACATGAACTTCAAAAGATGAATACAAAGGTACTCAATATCAGCTGAAGGTTGAAATAGTTATTCACAGACTTTATTTGGAATTATTATGAAATTTAAAAACAAGGAAACATTTTACTGGTATTTGAAATCAGCTGACAGAAAAAACTTGGTTATTGTTATCTTCTTGGTATTCAGCTGAAGAGGAAAATAATGGTGGACATGGACAATATAGTCTTGCAAATTTCTATTTCAATAGGATCGGTGCTACCAAAGATAAATAGAAAGCATTACATTGGTGCATTAAATCATATATATCTTCATTCGGATTTTAATAATCCTCACCTCACCTATCTAATAATCTTATATTTAAAGAAAGCTAATTATGTTATTTAATAGAAATATTTTATATTGAAAACAAGGTATTTATTTAATATTACTGTAAAAGGATTATTTTTTTTAACATTAATTATTTAAAAATAAATGCTACAAACGTAATTATGATTTGAAATATCTAAAATATAATTGTTTTACGATTGCACATTCTGATAAAGATTTGCAAGGAGATTAAATCAGTAGTTCCAAAGGATGCTGAATAAATAAAGTTCATTTAATTTTAATTGATTTACGAATAGAAATATTTTGATGAAAAAATTTGAGTTAGCTGTAACATCAGAAAATTAATAATAAAGGAGGAAGAGAAAATAAAATTGTAATACACACAGAATCGCAATTAAATGATGATGAACATTTTAAGCTATTAAAGAAAATGAAGTTCAATTTGAGTATTTCATTGAATCATACATTATTTTGTTAAGTTGAATATGAAAATATACCATGTACTAAAAATAACGGTGTATAAAATCTATGCAATTTTTAGAGATAGTTTTATATGATTTTATTATTTTATTTTATAGATTAAATTTTTAAATTTATTAATAAAATTAAAATCAACTGATTGTGGACATCACAATGTATGTTAAGAATTGTATAAAAAGATAGTTGCGATTTTTCAGAAAGGATTTGAAATATAGAAACAGTGGTGTTGTTTTTGAAGAAATCAAAAGATCATTGATATGATATTTTGGAATTTGTTAAAGTGGAATTTTCCTTTATACTTAGTTTAATACATATAGTCTTTATTCTCATATTAGGTATCGTGAAAAATAAAATATTTTATTTTAAATAATTAAAATCATTTTTAATTTGAAATAAATATTTTTTGACTATATTAAATACTTCTCGTTAACATTCTTTGTCTTGAGTGAAGTCAGAAACAATAACCAAAACGCTAATAAAAATTATTTCTAAATGGAGGGACATGGGTGGTTCGGGCGTATCTTTGCAATATTCCAAATTCAAAATGTATAGAATAATTTCATTCTAGCTTGATATAGAGATACCATTTTTCATTTTATTGATTTCATTCTTTCTCTTGTTAATTAGATTATGGAAAAATCATAGTGTTAAAGAAGCTTCTGAATTTAAAAGAATGGAAACTGATAATTAATTAATTACTTATCATTATATCAATATATCTGTCCATTTATTTGTCAGTATAAAATATATAAAATATATAATAATCTGTTATTTTATGGACAGTGTAATATTAGTAAATTAATAAATGCTTATTTAATTAATTTTTGATCTTACGAAATTATTATGAGATCTTGCTAGAATAATTTATTGATTTTGTATATTTGTATATTCATTTAAAGTTTATTTCATACATTCTCATCATCCAACATTATCCAAATTGTTCAATATATTCTCATCGTTATACAATTCATTCAATATATTCAGTTTTGCACTACGTTGAATCGGATAGAATATCTTTGGCGACTTGATTGTTGATTTGTAACGTTGTAATGTAAAATCTTTTATTAAGACAGGTATTTGCATAATGTCCAATTCTTCCACAAGTAAAACATCTTGAAGGTAAGAATCTAACAAATCGATGATTATTATTTGTCTTAATATTTGTATTAGTATTATTTATACTGTTTAAATCAGTTTACCATTAGAAATTGACCAAGATGAACTATTGGACCTTGAACCACCGACAGTATTCTTATTCGTATTGTTTGTTGAAAAATTTGATGATCTTGCATTTTTTCGTAATGAATTTCGTTGTGGTTCATTACTATCATTATCTCTATTACTTTCATTAATGGATGACGATGTTGTACATTGTATTTCCTTTGTGTTCTTACGATAATGATTGGATGAACGACGAAGTGGTTTTGAGAGAACTTGATTGTTAAGATCACTTCGATTTTTGGCATTTCTTTCACTTATTTCTTTGTATTATTTGCCACATATTTGTCTTATTTCTTATTTCATTTATCACGTTTGTTTGTGATTGATTTTTGATTAGTCAAAGAATTGCAATTTAGCATTTGATGAATTCAACTCGTTGTCTGATGTATCTGTTAAATTAGAATCAATTGGATCATTGATTGAATTGTTGTTGTTATTGCTGCTGCTTTATTGCTGCTATTTTTGTTGAAGTAGCTTCATGAATGAAGTAATACGAAAAAATAGTCTTTTCTCAAAGAATATGACGCGTTTGACTTATTCGTTCTTTTGCCTCATCAAGAAGTCGAAATGTTAAAAAAAATCTAATAGTCTTCCTGCAGAATCGCAATGTCTTTGATCTTAATGGATTGTCAATCATTTCCATACACTTTTAATTTTTTCAGTTGAATCGTTTGTAGGTGATAAATTTGTAGTAGAATATTTATTTGTAGAATTTGTGATAGAATCCTTAGAATCTGATCTTCAGGATCGCAATGAAATTTGGAAATCAGGTTTCAAATTAGAAATACATCTCGTAATTGGATTAACTGTTTTTTCGATATTGATCTCTTACAATTCATTTTGTTGTTTTTCGAAGTGGTGAAATATTCAATACCTACCATTATGATTGATGAACACGACGACTTGATGATGGACTAACGCAGGAATATCATCATCGTTATCCTCATCGTCATCGTCTTCATTATTATCATCATCACCATCATCACCATCACCATCACCATCATCACCATCCTTTGGTAGTGTGATAAAAATGTTGTTGATCCATTTTCAATCATATCTAACGTACTAGCACTATCACCTGTTCTATCCTTTTCGTCTACTATAAAGACATATTTGATATGTATAGAAAATCACTTTGTACGAGTACGATTTCATTGCTAAAATCATACTAACTTGACTAACCCTAACTATAGTATAATTATAAAGTACAGTACTAAGATAATTTCAATCGTACTATCATACTATACTAAAATTCGTAATCGGATTATTTTATCAATGCTTGCACAAAACCATGCATTACCTTATTTGAACAAATAATTACGAAATTCCGGACTTATATGAGCAAACCAGAATTTCTGAATAGAAGTTTCCGAAAGAATATTCTATTGAAAAATTCGAAGAAACTTATCCGACGCAAATTTATATAAATGGCCTGACGTGAAATATTATAATTTATTTGTATATCATGTTATGTTTTTATAAGAAATATAACGTATAACATATTTGTCGTAATCGTATCCCTTAAACTGTTTTGCGGGCAAATTTGTCCGCATTTTATAAAAATTAATGTAAATCCTTTAATAATTTCTTTAAATATTGACCAATCATTTTTGTAATTTTTATAGACAATGATTATATATTTTTATTTAAAATTTTAAAATTTAATAAAAATATCATATGTACAAAAAAAAATTAAAAATAAAATACTTTTATTGAATTTTTTTTTAAAAAATTTTAAAAATAATTGCTACCTATATAAGTCAATTATTTACTAATTAAATATCAAAAATATTACTAAGTAACCTCAAAGTTTAGAATGAATCACATTCACCATAAAAATTTCATGCCCATTACTTTAAATTTAACTAAATAATAACTGTTTATATTTTAAAATTTCAAAAAATTATTGTATAAATTTTAAAAATTTATTATTCAGTTAATTTTAAAGTAATGGGCATGAGAATTTTGTGATAGATGTGATTCATTCTCAACTTTGAAGTTGCTTAGTAATGTTTTTGATATTAATTAGTAAAAACAAATTTTACAAATTTAAAAAAAAATTATTATTTATTTTGCTCTTATTTAAAGTTGAAATTCTACTTCATAATTCCAAAACTCATAATAGTAACTTTTTTTTATCATGATTAATTCTATATTTTCTATTATTATTTCGACCAGCTCCGATCAATTTTCAAGAAGATGTTTAAAGATAAAGAGTAAATTTTTGTAAAATCGGTACTTTATTAAAAAATAGTCAATTTTCAAATGCAAATATCATGTGACTTTTATATGATAGTTCGAAAGTTTTAAGTTTGATCACATGCTATTAATGATCAGCTATTCATGATAAAAATTTCATTACATAAACTGAAATTTCCATTAATTTTTATATGTGACATATTTAAGGAAAAATTTGCGGGCAAATTTGCCCGGAATTGTTTACAGTTTAAGGGATAATCTTTTGAAAATACCATAAATTTTAAAACTTTTAGAATTCAGAACTTCAATAAAATATATTAAGTTTCAAAGTTCTACTTTTACAAACACTTTATTCTACTGAGTATAATTTCAATCTAAATGGAAAATATGCAATACAATGAAATTAATGAAACAAAAGAAGGTGACGAGAAAGAATTTCAGCGGTACTTAAAATCAGCCGAAGGTGAAAATAGTGATGGACAGAATAATCTTGGTTATTGTTATGAACTTGGGATTGGAACAACAAAAGATGATGAAAAAGCATATCAGTGGTACTTGCAATCAGCTAAAGAGGAAAATAGTACAGGACAATATAATCTTGCTCGCTGTTATAGAAGACGAACACACAATGATTTCTTCCTCAGCTTATCATCATTATCCATACAACATTCTTGACCAAAAGGTAATTCCAAAAGTAGGTATATATATAGTAACTTTACACCAGATTCTATTAACTAATAATGATGAATATAAATTTTGAGTTGAACAGATGATTGAGCAATATTATTTAAAATATTTCTGTTGGAATGTTAGCTGTCATTTCTTTTTGTACAATAAAAAGAAAGTTTGAGAATTTGAAAAAACATTTTCATAATATTTATGATTCAGTGTGTAACTCTGATGAACCAAAATAAATAATCAAGTTACAAAATAACAACATACTGACAAGAAATCATAATTTAATATTGATTTTGTATATTTGTACCTAGTTTATTTCATACATTCTCATCATCAATCATTACCCAAATAGTTCAATATATTCTCATCGTTATACAGTTCATTCAGTTTTTCACTACATTGAATCGGGTAGAATATCTTTAGCGAATTAATTGTTGGTTTATAATGTTGTAATTAGTGTTGCCTGCCGTAATAGGTTTCATAAAAGTTGCAAGGTTGCAACCTTTGATCTAATGGTTGATAATTTTTGACGTAATTACAAAAAAGATTGTAATTTTTCGACTTGTTGTAATCGGTATAATGGTTGTAAATGTTGTAATGGTTGTAAAGGTTACAACCCTATTATTCTGGTAGTTGTAATTGGTTTTGTACTAATTTTATTGGTCGAAACTTATAAAAATTTTGACAAGTTTCCGTTTTTTCTTTAATATAAAATTTTCAATCATCCCTTTACATGACAAATAAATAACCTAATTACATATTACAACTTAATTACATATTACAACTAATTTACAACTTACAACTTATAATTTACAACCTTATTACGCCACTTTACAACTTTGAACAATCGTTGAAATTATGGTTGCAACCTAGGTTGTAATTCGTAATTCCCGTAATTATTACTTACAGCCAGCAACTCTAGTTGTAATGTAAAATCTTTTATTAGGACAAGTATTTACATAATGTCCAATTCTTCCACAAGCAAAACATCTTGAAGGTAAGAATCCAACAAATCGATGATTATTAGTTGTCTTAATATTTGTATTGATATTAGAAATTGACCAAGATGAACTATTGGACCTTGAACCACAAACAGCATTCTTATTCGTATTATTTGTTGAAAAATTTGATATTGCATTTGCTCGTAATGAATTTCGTTGTGGCCCACTACTATCATTATTTCAATTACTTTCATCAATGTTGTACATTGTATTGCCTTTGTGTTCTTATGATATTGGTTGGATGAACGGCGACGTGGTTTTGCGGGAACTTGATTGTCAAGATTGCTTCAACTTTTGGCATTTCTTTCAATTATTTCATTTGTATTATTTGCCGCATATTTATGAGAGAGTCTTATTTCATTTATCTCGTTTGTTTGTGATTGATTTTTGATTAGTCAAAGGATTACAATTTAACATTTGATGAATTCAACTTATTGTCTGATGTATCTGTTAAACCAGAATCAATTGGATCATTGATTGAATTGTTGTTGTTGTTATTTTTCTTGGAGCAGATTCTTCATGGATGAAGTAATATGAAAATAGTCTTTTCTCAAAGAATATGGTGCATTTGACTTATTCGTTCTTTTGCTTCAAATGTTAAAAAATCTAATAATCTTCCTGCAGTAATCAGTTCCTTGATCTTGAGCTTCAAATTCAATAGATTGCCAATCATTAACATGCACTTTTAATTTTTTTGGTAGAATCGTTTATGGATGATAAATTTGTAGTAGAACAATTATTTGTAAAAATTGTAATAGAATCCATAGAATCAGATCTTTAGGATCGCAATGAAATTTGGCAATTTCTGCTTGGAAATCAGATCAAATCGGAAATAAATCTCGTAATCGGATTAACAATTTTTGCAATAACAATCTATTACAATTCGATGAAATATTCAATATCTACCATTATGATTGATGAACACGACGACTTGATGATGGACTAACGCAGGGATATCTTCATCATCCTCATCCTCATCCTCATCCTTTGATGGCGTGGTAAAGATGTTATTGATCCATCTTCAATTATATCTAATGCACTATGTCCTTTTCGTCTGTTATAAAGACATATTTGATCTCATTTTCAAGCTTAATTTCATTATTGTCATTATTACTTTAATGGTGTGTCATTAATCGTTAGTGTCCTTACTGTCTTTAAGCATAAATCTTGTTATCATAATAATTATTGTCGATACCATATCACCATTTTAAACTTTCGTTATTCTTAATATATTCGTCTGGTATATGACGTGTTCAACCGATTAATATTTTTTCTTCATTAATTTGAGAAATATGAATCAAGTGTAGAATTTTGTAAATAGTGGTAAGTTATCTTCTGGTGTTGTTTTATGACTGCATATAATTTATATTTAATAAAATCATTTTTCACAAAAAACTTCCCTTACCGGTTATTGACGTTGCCATTTGTTTCGGGCATTTTTTTTTATTTCTATTTTTATCCGTATATTTTTATCAATGCTTGCACAAATGAATTTCCAATTAGTGCACTTGCATTACATGCATTATGTAGTGATCGTTTTACTTCCAATCTCGCACAAAGAGATTTCCAATCAGAAGTGCACATGCATTATATAGTAAAGTGAATGCAGATCGTTTATCTTATTTGAGCAAACAATGAAATTCCGGAATTTCCAACAAAAATAAAAGGAAAAGAAGGTTCCGAAAGAAGAAACTTATCCGACGCGAATTTATATAAATGGCGTGAAAATATTATAATTTATTTGTATATTTTATTTTTATAAGAAATATAACGTATTAAATTCAATATAACATTATTTATTTAATTATTTATTTTTCTATCTATTTATCGTATAATCTTTTAAAAATACCATAAATTTTAAAGCTTTTAGAATTTATGTACCACTTAAAACTTCAATAAAACATATTAAGTTTCAACGTTCTACTTTTATAAACACTTTATTTTGCTGAGTATAATTTCAACATAAATGTGAGATATGCAATACAATGAAATTAATAAAACAAAAGAAGGTGACGAGAAAGAATTTCAGTGGTACTTGAAATCAGCTGAAGGTGAAAATAGTTATGGACAGAATGTTCTTGGTTATTGTTATGAACTTGGGATTGGAACAACAAAAGATGATGAAAATGCATTTCAGTGGTACTTGCGATCAGCTGAAAAGGGTAATAGTACAGGACAATATAATCTTGGGCGCTGTTATGGGAAGGGGATCGGAACAGATAAAGATGAAGAGAAAGCATTTCAGTGGTACTTGAAATCAGTTGAAGGGGGAAATAGTGATGGACAGAATGGTCTTGGATATTGTTATGGAAACGGGATTGGAACGACAAAAGATGATCAAAAAGCATTTCAGTGGTACTTGAAATCAGTTGAAGGGGGAAATAGTGATGGACAGAATGGTCTTGGATATTGTTATGGAAACGGGATTGGAACGACAAAAGATGATCAAAAAGCATTTCAGTGGTACTTGAAATCAGCTGAAAAGGGTAATAGTGCAGGACAATATAATCTTGGGCGCTGTTATAGGAAGGGGATCGGAACAGATAAAGATGAAGTGAAAGCATTTCAGTGGTACTTGAAATCAGTTGAAGGGGGAAATAGTGATGGACAGAATGGTCTTGGATATTGTTATGGAAACGGGATTGGAACGACAAAAGATGATGAAAAAGCATTTCAGTGGTACTTGAAATCGGCTGAAGAGGGAAATAGTTCAGGACAATATAACCTAGGGCGCCGTTATAGGAATGGGATCGGAACAAATAAAGATGAAGGGAAAGCATTTCAGTGGTACTTGAAATCAGTTGAAGGGGGAAATAGCTATGGTCAGAATAGTCTTGGATATTGTTATCTATATGGGATTGGAACCACAAAAGATAAAGAGAAAGCATTTCAGTGGTACTTGAAATCTGCTGAAGGAGGATATAATAAAGGACAATGTAATCTTGGATATTGTTATGAATATGGGATTGGAACAACAAAAGATGATGAAAAAGCATTTCAGTGGTACTTGAAATCAGCTGAAAAGGGAAATAGTACAGCACAATATAATCTTGGGTCCTGTTATAGAAATGGGATCGGAACAAATAAAGATGAAGAGATAGCATTTCAGTGGTACTTGAAATCAGTTGAAGGGGGAAATGTTTATGGACAGAATGATCTTGGTTATAGTTATGAAAATGGAATCGGATCCACAAAAGATGAAGAGAAAGCATTTCAGTTGTACTTGAATTCAGCCGAAGGTGGAGATAATTATGGACAATATAATCTTGGATACTGTTATGAAAAAGGAATCGGAACAATAAAAGATAAAGAAAAAGCATTTCAGTGGTACTTGAAATCAGCTGAAGGTGGAAATTGTCATGGACAATATAGGCTTGGACGCTGTTATAAATACAAGATTGGAACATCAAAAGATGAAGAGAAAGCATTTCAGTGGTACTTGAAATCAGCTGAAGGTGGAGATGGTTATGGACAGAATGGTCTTGGTTATTGTTATGAATATGAGATCGGAACCACAAAAGATGAAGAGAGAGCGTTTCAATGGTACTTGATATCAGCCGAAGGTGGAAATAGTAGGGGCCAGAATAGTCTTGGTCATTGTTATGAAAAAGGGATTGGAACAAATAAAGATAAAGAAAAAACATTTCAATGGTACTTGAAATCAGCTGAAGGTGGAAATCTTTTGGGACAGAATAATCTTGGATATTGTTATTGTTGTGGAATTGGAACTACAAAAGATGAAGAGAAGGCATTTCGGTGGTACTTTAAATCAGCTGAAGGTGGAAATAGTTATGGGCAGAATGGTCTTGGATATTGTTATGAAGAAGGGATCGGAACAACAAAAGATGATGAAAATGCATTTCAGTGGTACTTGCGATCAGCTGAAAAGGGTAATAGTACAGGACAATATAATCTTGGGCGCTGTTATAGGAAGGGGATCGGAACAGATAAAGATGAAGGGAAAGCATTTCAGTGGTACTTGAAATCAGTTGAAGGGGGAAATAGTGATGGACAGAATGGTCTTGGATATTGTTATGGAAACGGGATTGGAACGACAAAAGATGATGAAAAAGCATTTCAGTGGTACTTGAAATCAGCTGAAGGTGGA
>PQFF01000216.1:156546-168824 GCA_003547095.1 Diversispora epigaea
ATAAAGATGAAGGGAAAGCATTTCAGTGGTACTTGAAATCAGTTGAAGGGGGAAATAGTGATGGACAGAATGGTCTTGGATATTGTTATGGAAACGGGATTGGAACGACAAAAGATGATGAAAAAGCATTTCAGTGGTACTTGAAATCAGCTGAAGAGGGAAATAGTTCAGGACAATATAACCTAGGGCGCCGTTATAAGAATGGGATCGGAACAAATAAAGATGAAGGGAAAGCATTTCAGTGGTACTTGAAATCAGTTGAAGGGGGAAGTAGCTATGGTCAGAATAGTCTTGGATATTGTTATCTATATGGGATTGGAACCACAAAAGATGAAGAGAAAGCATTTCAGTGGTACTTGAAATCTGCTGAAGGAGGATATAATAAAGGACAATGTAATCTTGGATATTGTTATGAATATGGAATTGGAACAACAAAAGATTATGAAAAAGCATTTCAGTGGTACTTGAAATCAGTTGAAAAGGGAGATAGTACAGGACAATATAATCTTGGGTCCTGTTATAGAAATGGGATCGGAACAAATAAAGATGAAGAGATAGCATTTCAGTGGTACTTGAAATCAGTTGAAGGGGGAAATGTTTATGGACAGAATGATCTTGGTTATAGTTATGAAAATGGAATCGGATCCACGAAAGATGAAGAGAAAGCATTTCAGTTGTACTTGAATTCAGCCGAAGGTGGAGATAATTATGGACAATATAATCTTGGACGCTGTTATGAAAAAGGAATCGGAACAATAAAAGATAAAGAAAAAGCATTTCAGTGGTACTTGAAATCAGCTGAAGGTGGAAATTGTCATGGACAATATAGGCTTGGACGCTGTTATAAATACAAGATTGGAACATCAAAAGATGAAGAGAAAGCATTTCAGTGGTACTTAAAATCAGCTGAAGGTGGAGATGGTTATGGACAGAATGGTCTTGGTTATTGTTATGAATATGAGATCGGAACCACAAAAGATGAAGAGAGAGCGTTTCAATGGTATTTGATATCAGCCGAAGGTGGAAATAGTAGGGGCCAGAATAGTCTTGGTCATTGTTATGAAAAAGGGATTGGAACAAATAAAGATAAAGAAAAAGCATTTCAATGGTACTTGAAATCAGCTGAAGGTGGAAATGGTTATGGAAAATATAATCTTGGATACTGTTATGAATATGAGATCGGAACAATAAAAAATGTAGAGAAAGCATTTCAGTGGTACTTGAAATCAGCTGAAGGTGGAAATAGTTATGGACAGAATGGTCTGGGATATTGTTATGAAAAAGGGATCGGAACAACAAAAGATGATGAAAATGCATTTCAGTGGTACTTGCGATCAGCTGAAAAGGGTAATAGTACAGGACAATATAATCTTGGGCGCTGTTATAGGAAGGGGATCGGAACAGATAAAGATGAAGAGAAAGCATTTCAGTGGTACTTAAAATCAGCTGAAGGCGGAAATAGTTATGGACAGAATGGTCTTGGTTATAGTTATGAAAATGGAATCGGATCCACAAAAGATGAAGAGAAAGCATTTCAATGGTACTTGAAGTCAGCTGAAGGTGGAAATAGTTATGGACAATATAATCTTGGACACTGTTATGAAAAAGGAATCGGAACAATAAAAGATAAAGAAAAAACATTTCAGTGTTACTTGCAATCAGCTGAAGGTAGAAATAGTTATGGACAGAATTCTCTTGGTATTTGTTATGAAAAAGGGATTGGAACAACAAAAGATAAAGAAAAAGCATTTCAGTGGTACTTGAAATCAGCTGAAGGTGGAAATGGTTATGGACAGAATAGTCTTGGTTATTGTTATGAAAAAGGGATTGGAACATCAAAAGACAAAGAGAAAGCATTTCAGTGGTACTTGAAATTAGCTGAAGGTGGAAATGGTTATGGACAATATAATCTTGGACGCTGTTATGAAAAAGGGATTGGAACAACAAAAGATAAAGAAAAAGCATTTCAGTGGTATTTGAAATCAGCTGAAAGTGGAAATTGTCATGGACAATACAGTCTTGGACGCTGTTATGAATATAAGATTGGAACAACAAAAGATAAAAAAAAAGCATTTCAGTGGTACTTGAAATCAGCTGAAGGTGGAAGTGGTTATGGACAATACAATCTTGGATATTGTTATAAAAATGGGATTGGAACAAAAAAAAATAAAGAGAAAGCATTTCAGTGGTACTTGAAATCAGCTGAGAGTGGAAATAGTTATGGACAGTGTCGCCTAGCTTCTCTTGTGAAAGCCATTGTGCGATCCTTTTTGAAGTTCTTTTAGAAGTTTATAGTAGGTATAAAATTTATGCTTGGCTATTTATATTATAGAAGACATTGCTGATTCAGTTATTTTAAAAAACAAATCAAACCTTTCATTAATTTAAGTCTCAACATTCATACTAATATTACTTCCATTAATAACTTATCTATTTCCAGATTCATACTACTCAAATTATTTTTAAGACTTTATGATTTTCAGTTGAAACTTTCAATTATTCATGGTTGAACATTGAGGAGGTTTATTATTTTAAACATTACATTTATTTTTATACAGGATTATTTAATGTAGATTCTAATCAAGGTTAATTTTTATGTGATTTCTTGGAGCTAAACTATAACATTGTAAACTGATGAATTTTATAATGTTTCTAAATAATCCGCTATTGGCTATCATATGACCTACTGTTTATTATATCATTATGTAAAATTTTGATATAAATTTTACTTTAACATATTATATATTTTATATTTATATTTATTTTTTTTATTATATTTTTTATCAGTTATTTATTTACTATTTATTATGAATGTATAATTGGATAATGTAGGTAAAATTAGATTTTTATAAATGAGTAAATGATCGAATTAGTGAGAGCAAAAAAGCATAGATATAAATTGGAATTTCCCAAGAGTCCAAGTTTGGTTCGGTTCAAAATAGTTCAAAGTAGTTTAACATAATTCAATTAGATAAAAGAAAAACTAATAAGTCTTTTAATAAATAATTTGTTCTAAAATAATAGTTATTACATTTCTAATAATAAACCTATATTTATCCATTATATCTTGATTATCTTTATTATAATTTATAAACTTTGTATAAAGCCTTTTGATCCCTGTACTTGAACTCCACACTTTCTAAGCCACAAACTAACTTGATGTGATATTCTTTAAACCCTCTTGCTGTAAATAATTCGCCTTATTATATAACAATTTTTGTTGATTTGTGCAATATTCACAAAGGAAATAATTGGTTATGTCAGACCTGGATATAATCATCACAAAGGACTGAATTTTGGTGGTGATTACAAGATTGGATAATATTAAAAAAAACCTATATATGATCATATGATAAAAAGATATATTACTAATAATTATAAATTTATATGGCTATGACTATTATTATATTTATTTATATTTATATATTCTTTTCCAATTCAAAATTTTATTCATTTCAAAATTAGAATTTAATGTATCTATTTCTGTTGTTTCAAAACTAAAATTTAATAAATTTACTTCAGTTGTTTCAAAATTCACATCTGTAGAATGGTTATTAGTCAGCCAGTAGGATAAAATCATTGACTTCGATAGATTGAAAGGTGTACAAAAGATTGGAAGGTAATATGAACATATGAAACAATGGTGTTATTTAAATGACAAATAATATAACTAAGAAAGATATGATGAAATATGCTCGCAAATTTTTTAAAAATATAATAAATTTAAATAATAGATAGTAATCTATCATCTTGATAATTATCTATATAGAATTTATGTTTGTGGAGATGGTAATTATATTAAATAAATATAGTGAGTGATTGTATATATAGAAAAAAATAAATATAAAAAATTTGGGACCAAAAAAGGGTGATGTGGTGATTATACACAAGGTGATTATATACAGGTCTGACTGTATCTATATTTTTTTAAAAAACCAATGAAAGATGAGGGATAAAAAATCTGCTATTTTTGAAATTTTAGATTATGATGTTGGTATTATATTTTTTTTCAAAAAAAAATGCCATAAAAAAATATCTCAAACCACAGCATATTTACATTAGAAAATTGAAAAGATAATTATATAAAAATGTTCATATGGTTAATAATAGTAATTAATTTAAAATTCTTATTACATATTCATATTTCTCTTTTTTTAAAACAAAGAATATAAAAAAAATTTGTGAATTATTCTATATATTTGTTAACATATTTTGTTTACATGAATGTCATTATTATTATTATTAAAAATACATTTATTCAAAAAAATATCAAAATGATAAAAAAATTTGTTGTGTACTCAACCTGCAGAAGTTATATTGTTTTTTGCACCAATATTCCTTTGCATTTCCATTCAATCATTTTAGAGAGCTTTAATTTTTTCAGTCGATTTTTTGAAATTCATTTCCACTTGAATCAAAAAATTTTCTTGATTAGCTTTTACCTCCGTCTACGCATCAAATAACCCGATAAATTTATCAAAAAATTTGTGTTCCCAATCAAATAAATATTTGTGTATACGCATCTGGTCCTGGAAAAGCACTTGTAATTACCAGAATAATAGTTATAGTTATGAATATGACCTTTAAAAACTTCAAAAAATAATCTTTCCAAACAAGGAAAAGATATAGTTTGTTTACAAGAATAAGAAAAATGTTTCTTTAATTTAATTATTATTATTATTTTAATTCTACTAATTATTATAATTCCATTCATTTAAATCTTGTATTCCATTTAGCATTCCCATGTAAATTAAAATATAATATATATATATCTATATATAAATAGGCCCACTACGTGAATCATTGGAAGAATGTGCGATTCAACTTCATCATTACACTCCGCAAGATGAGATAGATAAAGGAATATTTTGTTTATTTGCTAAGAGTAATCCCAAAGAACTTTTTGAGGCATTACGAGAGAACAACCCGAATAATAATAAGAATAATAGTAATGGTAATGATGAGATGGTGATGATTTGTTTGATCCCAAACTAATTCGACAAATCCAAGAATTTCAATGGATCTATCCACGGGATAAATGTTTATTTGAAATAGTGAAATCATTTGAAAATGATTGTCAAGCTCGAAAAGGGAAACTTACGATGTAAAACATTTATATGATTTATATGAGGAATTGAAAATTCCCGCGGAGGATAGGATTTAACTGTGATGAGAATTTGGATGAAGAGTATTTAATTAATTTATTTATTTAATTTATATAATTTATTTATTTATTGAATTAATTTATTTTTTTAATTATTTATTTTTTATTATATTTTTTATAGTTTAAGAGAAATTATGAGAGCTATTATTCAAAAAGTCATTGAAGAGGCATTATTATTATTTATTATTATTTATTATTTATCGTTATTTATAATTATTTATTATTATTTATTTATTTATTATTTATTTATTATTTATTACTATTTATTTATTTATTATTTATCCCCATTTATTATTTTTTTTTATAGTACAATTGGTTGATCTTTATGATAAATGTAAATGTTTGGTCCTTAATATGAGCGTGATGGATTTTTCGAGCTTACAAAAAAGTAAGTAAACTAAAATTAACATCTCGTCTAATAACATTTAATCATATTACATTTTAATAAATTTATTTAATAATTAGATAATTACTCTTTTTATTTATTATTGGAATCTGCTGACGAAATATATGAATTACCATCACAAGAAGTATCTCGTTTACAAGAATTATATGCGTGCCTTAATTGAGGTAAAATTATTATTTATTTGTTTTTTTATTAATTTATTGATTTCCATATCGCATTTATTTTATTATTTATATTAATATCCATCATTTGCAGAAAAGTTATTGAATTTGAAAAATGGTATCGATCCACATCGCCTTTTTCAAAGTTCATTCCGACTATTGGAAGAAAAATGGAGAAAATCTTGTCGGCCCAATTTAGTTAAAATCGAAAATAAATTAATCAGCACACGAAAATAAATTAATTAGTAAGCACACGTTATTACAATAATTAATTTTTATATCCAACATTAAAAAACGTGTGTATTATAATGTTTAATAATGCTACATCGTTGAAATATTATATTTTAACATTTAAATTCATATTTCCTTTATTATTTCCTATTTTTATAAAATCGAAACCACAAAACTAAGCAAATTGAATTTGAATACACCTAGTGTTAAGATTTTACAATATCAAAAGTTCTTTATAATTTAATAAGTTAAATACAAATAATACAAATAATACAAATAAAAATATTTAATATAAATTATACAAATAAAATATATAATGTCAAATAAAATTTAAAAATTAGACATATCAAAATCAACTAGCCCAGAATCTCCAAAATAACATAGAAATAAATTAATATAATTAAATAAATGAATTAATACAATTAATTATAAAAATAATATTTAAAAAATATTTAAAAATCGGGTACATGTAATTTGGATGCAACTAAATGAAATATAAAAATAAATTAATATTTTTTTTAATTTTAAAAAAACACAAATAATATTATTGAAAATAACACGGACAATATAATTGACACTTACCAATACTTAAAGCAGAAGTAGATTTAGTTAATTCTTCAAGTTCCTTTTCGAAATTTTCTTCATTCTTAGGTTTTGGAAGATTTGAAAAATTAAGAAGTCGACTGGTATAAATTGCTTGTGGGTGTGTTTGATAATTAAGAGGAGTTGTAGTTGTTGTAGTTGTTGTATTGGTTGATTCTTGATTTGCTGAAATTTCTTTAGCTTTTTTAATTTGAATTACGATTTCTGAATCTTTAGTTCTCCCTTCATTTAAATAATTTTCATAATCAGAATAGTATTTCCACAACTCATCTTCTAATTCTTTCGAAGTGAGTCTATGTGTAACTCGAGCATCCCAACACCTCATAATCATTCTTGTAATTAATTTGGGAATATGAAATGGAATTTTGGGTCGCAATCCATTGCATATTTTCATGGCTAAATCTTTATCATGCGGTATATCAGGATATGGAGGAAAGCCAGTAATCATTTCGTAAGCAATAATTCCAAATGAATATACGTCAGCAGCTTTTGTATATTCTTCATCACTTCTTAATACCTCAGGAGCAATATATGGTAATACACCAAATATATTCTTTTTTTCGGGATTATTTGGATTTACCCCTATTAGTTTACTTAACCCAAAGTCTGAAATATTTATAGCGTATTTAAAATTGGATGATAAAATATTTCCAGGATGAAAGTCTTGGTGAACTATATCTAATTCATGAATATTCATCAAATTTAAAGATAAACCATATAAATTATATAATTTTTGAATCCAATTAATATTAGTAAAATTATTTTTTAAATATTCTCGAAGATTTCCATCTTCTGCATATTCTAAAACCATCATATATGAGTGTGTTTCTGGATCTTGTGTAATTCCATAAAATCGAATTGAACCAAATCCATTTGTATTTAAGTGAATTGCCATCTAATAATATAAACATTTTTAATTTATAGTTAAAACGTTATATAATAATTTGAAATTAAATTTAAATATTAATTGAAATATTTACCTCATTTAAGACATCGTTGAAATTCACAAAATTATCAAACTTTTTTAATGCCACTTCTACTTTACGATCTCTCTTCCATTGTTGATTTTCAATATCCCATTCACCAATATTTCCATCAATCCACCTAGCATAATGTATTGTTCCAAATCCACCTTTACCTATTTGTTTAACATCTTTAAATCTATCAAAAGGTATCCATTCTATTACTTTCCAATTGACATCAGCATTTAGTTGAGCATTTTGAATTAATTTATCTATTTTGTCATTTCCACTTGTCCAATTATTAAAATCATTTTGTAAATGTTTAGAGTTACATGGTTTGCACCAATAATATTTATTATGTTTTTGATTGCATTCTGGGCATGTATAATATGACATTTTTTTTGTTTATAAGGCAGAATTTTGTTTTTTTTTAAAAAAAAATTGATAAATTTGTATCAGAATTTACGATTCAATATAAGATTTTTTTATAAGTGCAATTTTTCGGCTTCAATTATCAATCAGAATTTTTATGCTGCATGACCGAATTTAGCTACTTTAGGAATTTTCAAGTTATGTGGTGTTAGTATCATAAACAAAAAATCATTTGCAGAGATAATATTTTGACCTCATGATTGTACAACCCACCCCATTTTCGTCTTTTTTTTGTTACAAAAATTAATAAATAAATAAACAAGGGTTCAGGATCAGGGGCTTTAATTCCTTGTTAATTTACACATAATCTTTAAAAAAATAATTTTAAAAAGTATAATATTATACCCCTTATTCATTCTTTTTATTTCATTTTTATCATTTTAATGTTATTATTTTTATTATTTTTATTATTATTTTAGTATTTTTATTTTATTATTTTTATTATTTTTATTTTTTATTATTTGTATTATTTTTTTATTGTTTTTATTATTTTTATTTTATTTTAATTTTATTATTTTATTTTTATTATTTTTATTATTTTCATTTTGCTATTTTTATTATTTTTATTTTCATTTTACTATTTTTATAATTTTATTGTTTTTATTATTTTATTATTTTAATTTTTTACTTTTATTGTTTTTATTTGTATTATTTTTTATTTTTTACTAATTTAATAAGTTCAGCTTGTTTTATAATATATTTATATTGGAAAAATAAAATTATTCTTCTTAGGTTCTTAGGTGCTACAGAATTGAGAATATTTCATGCAATTTATTTAACATTTTTTGATGATTCGATTGTTTATTATTCAAATTTCAAAGTTTTGAAACTTATAAGATGAATCATCATTTATTGGAATTAATTTTAAAATGATGATTATTAATCTGTGAATTAAACGAATATTATTGTTGTTTTTACATTTATTAAATGGATGCGATGTGATTACTACTACTTCTTTACAATAAAGCTAGTTATTATTTAGTCAAATAAATGTTTTTGGCAAGAATCTCATAAAAGTCATTAGTGAAAAGAAAGAAATTATATAATATTATATATCAAAATGATATCTCTGATTTCTTCATTTGTAAAGAAATTTTAAAAATAAAGTAAAAAATATATTATAAACTACGTGCTAATGATCTGATCTTAATAATTATACACTTTTATGAATATTATCAGAAAATCATTAAGAATAATAAGGATATGACATAGGATGAGGTAACGATACTATAAAATATTACATAATAATTAAGTACTAAAAGAATGATCGCCATGCACATGCATCAATTCAAACATTATTAATCAATTTATGTGTAAAATTTATTGGTATTTCTTATATTTCGTTTCTTTTTTAATAATAAGGATCTAAATTTTATATTCTTTTTTTTTATTTTATTTATAATAGTAACAAGAAAATTATAAAATACAAAAAACTATTTTTTTTTAATTTTATGAATATTTCTACAACTATAATATAACAAAATCTGAACTTTTTATAGGGTATATATTTTACTATAAAATTATTGTTATAAATACTATATTTTATTGTAAATTATATAAAAATAAATTAATTTACTTTTTATTATAAATATTATATTTTGTTATAAAATTATATAAAAATAAAAATTAATTTTATTTTTTATCATAAAAATTCAAAATTCACTAATTTTTGTTTTAAATTTTATTTTTTTTATTGATAGCAATAAAAATATATTATTATTTTTGATTTATTGTCCATTTATGTATCAATTATAAAAGTCAAAAAAAAATTAACTCATCAATTTTCAATTTATTTTTGCACAATTTATAAACTTATAAGCACAATAATAAATAATTACGACTATTTTGATTTTTGGAATATCAAACAATAGTAATTTGTTTTAAATGATTACATACTGGTCTGTTTTAATTTAAANGGTATTTCTTATATTTCGTTTCTTTTTTAATAATAAGGATCTAAATTTTATATTCTTTTTTTTTATTTTATTTATAATAGTAACAAGAAAATTATAAAATACAAAAAACTATTTTTTTTTAATTTTATGAATATTTCTACAACTATAATATAACAAAATCTGAACTTTTTATAGGGTATATATTTTACTATAAAATTATTGTTATAAATACTATATTTTATTGTAAATTATATAAAAATAAATTAATTTACTTTTTATTATAAATATTATATTTTGTTATAAAATTATATAAAAATAAAAATTAATTTTATTTTTTATCATAAAAATTCAAAATTCACTAATTTTTGTTTTAAATTTTATTTTTTTTATTGATAGCAATAAAAATATATTATTATTTTTGATTTATTGTCCATTTATGTATCAATTATAAAAGTCAAAAAAAAATTAACTCATCAATTTTCAATTTATTTTTGCACAATTTATAAACTTATAAGCACAATAATAAATAATTACGACTATTTTGATTTTTGGAATATCAAACAATAGTAATTTGTTTTAAATGATTACATACTGGTCTGTTTTAATTTAAATAAAAGCTATACTCTATAATTCCAGTAATCAAATGAAACAAAAAAGATATAAAATATAATAAAATAAATAAATAAACAATTTTAGAAAAAATATCAAAGTTGTATAATAAATTTCCTCAAAGATTAATTTTCTTGAATTTCATTTTCACCAACTTCTTCAACTACACAAAATTTAAATATTGTTAATTTATTTATATTAAACAAATAATTCAAAAAATATAATACTCACTTATATTATCAGGAATTACAAAATCCCATTGTTTTGTATCTTAAATAATAATTAATGTAAATATTTTATAAAAAATTATTATTTATTGTTAAAAAATATATGTACTTACTATGTGTTTCAAAATTTTTTGATTTTACAAACGGCAAATGTCTACTTGTATATATTGCTTCTGGATGCATTTCATTTGGATCATATTGAATAAAATTCTTGTTTGATTTATTTGCTACATTAATTTGTTTGTTTACTTGTTTTTTTATTTCACTATTACAACTATAATTATATTTCCCAAGTTGAGATTTCAATTCTTTAGCAGTTGGACGATTGAGAGGTTCAAAATTCCAACATTTTTCCATTATTTCTTTGAGAAATTGAGGAATTTCACACTTAATTTCAGGTTTAAGCCCTTTACGAATTTTTATTACAAGATTTACATCATGTGGAATATTATAATATGGTGGATAACTAGTTAGAACTTCTAATGTAACCATACCAAAAGAATAAATGTCAGATGCTTTAGTATGTTCTCCTCTACTTAATGTCTCAGGTGTCATGTATGGAATTACACCATAAATATTTTCTGGATCATTTTTTGTAACTGGTTTGCATAGTCCAAAATCAGTAATATAACTTAGAGTTAAACTTTGATTAACTATATTACCAGAATGGAAATCTTTATGCATTAAGCCCATTTCATGGATATTTGTAAGTCCAATTACAATTTCTGATAAAATATTATATTTTTTTCTCCAAGTTAAACTTTCAAACTTGTTATTCAACAGATTTCGAAGACTACCATATTTTGCATAATCCATAACCATCATATATTCATTTTCTGTTGGATCTTTAGTGATGCCATATATAGCAATTGCATTTTTACCTCGAAATTTAAGTTGATTTTTAATCTAAAATGTTTATTAGCATAAATAAAATATATTTAATTTATATTTAATTTATATTTGAAATATAATGTTAGTATGGTAAAATTTTAATAATATAAAATATTTACCTCTTGCAAGAAATCAATTTTATTTGTGAGATTACTAAAACTTTTTAAGCAAACATTTTGTTCATCATACCTATTCCAAACAACTTGTTTACCAAATTCATACCATTTTTTTTTTATGAGAATAAATAAATCCATCAAGCCAATTTGCTTTATGTACTATGCCAAAACCCCCTTTAGCAAGGTATGTTACATTTTCAAGTCTTTCAAATGGAATCCATTCAATAATTTCTTGATATTTATTTGCATTTAGTTGTATTTGTTGAATAAGTTCATCAATTTCTCTATCTTCACTTGTCCATTTACCAAATTCATTTTGAAATCGTTTGGCATTACATGGATGGCACCAACTTCTTTCAATATTGTTTTGATGACATTTACTACATTTTCCAGGATTACTAAAAATATTATAGATAATTAATTAAAGAATTATTATTTGATGTCGAATTAAATTAATTAAATTGAAACATTGATTTCAATAATTATGAATCTAAATACTCACTCGCTGTAATATAATTTATATTGATTAGTTTATGATAATTGATTAGAGAATTGTTATATGATATTGAATTAAATTAATT
>PQFF01000217.1:0-47543 GCA_003547095.1 Diversispora epigaea
TGAGTTGTAGAACTCTTCATATTTCTTTCGAATCATTTTGATTAACTTCAATCTGCCTCGAGCTCGACGCTGATTGATCTTTTATTCCACTGAAAGCATATAATTTTAACAACCCTAACCCCTAACCCTAACCCTAACCCTAACCCTAACCCTAACCCTGACCCTAACCCTGACCCTAACCTCCGACATAAAAAATTTCCTGATGAAAGAAGAGTAATTATATAGTTTTAAAGGAGTTTATAGAATTGTAAATAAATAATATTTCATTTATTTTATTAGTTTAGATAATTTTTAGATATTTAAAAGTATTAATTATTACTTTTTAATTATTTTTAAAACTATTTTTTAGTGAAATCAGGTAGCACAGTACCATTTTTATATATTTAAATTAAAAAAGAATAATTATATAATTTAAAAAATTATAAGTAAATAATATTTTGTTTATTTTATTAGTTTAGAATATTTTCAAATATTTAAAGGTACTATTACTTTTTAAAACTATTTTATAGTGAAATCAGCATATTATTCACATTACTATTCTATAGATCTAAATATAAATAAGAAAGAAGAGTAATTATATAGTTTTAAAGGAGTTTATAGAGTTGTAAATAGATAATATTTCATTTATTTTATTAGTTTAAATAATTTTTAGATATTTAAAAGTATTAATTATTACTTTTTGATTATTTTTAGAACTATTTTTTAGTGAAATTGGGTGGCACAGTACCATTTTTATAGATTTAGATTAAAAAAATGATAATTATATAATTTAAAAAGTTATAAGTAAGTAATATTTTGTTTATTTTATTAGTTTAGAATATTTTCAAATATTTAAAGGTACTANATAAAGAGAAACCCTAACGATTGGTGTTTTAAAACTATTTGAGTCACCAATGCGTTTAATTGTTATATTAAAATAGTATGCCGCTTTTAATGATAAGTTATTCTCAGATGTATCGCTAAGTAAGGATAACCACAACTCATGGTGACCGAAAATGTAGCCCTCTGCGTTGCAGGTGTCCCCAAAAGATACATAAATACCGCTGGGTTCGGGGCTTGGGGAAATGTAGATTTCTTCAAACTGCAAAGTATTTCGTTTATTTTATTCATTTAAAGTATTCAATCTGCTTCGAGCTCGGCGCTGATTGATATCTTATTACATTAAAAGCATTAAACTGTAAAACCCTAATTATCATGCGTCGTCTCCTCTTTGCTAAATGAGTCGAACACGTTCATTGATAATTTAATCTAAAAATAGAGAACCCTAACGATTGGTGTTTAAAACTATTGAGTCACCAATGCGTTTGATTGTTAATTCCTCATTAGTATGNTAATATTTTGTTTATTTTATTAGTTTAGAATATTTTCAAATATTTAAAGGTACTATTACTTTTTAAAACTATTTTATAGTGAAATCAGCATATTATTCACATTACTATTCTATAGATCTAAATATAAATAAGAAAGAAGAGTAATTATATAGTTTTAAAGGAGTTTATAGAGTTGTAAATAGATAATATTTCATTTATTTTATTAGTTTAAATAATTTTTAGATATTTAAAAGTATTAATTATTACTTTTTGATTATTTTTAGAACTATTTTTTAGTGAAATTGGGTGGCACAGTACCATTTTTATAGATTTAGATTAAAAAAATGATAATTATATAATTTAAAAAGTTATAAGTAAGTAATATTTTGTTTATTTTATTAGTTTAGAATATTTTCAAATATTTAAAGGTACTAACTATTACTTTTTAAAACTATTTTATAGTGAAATCGGCACATTATTCACATTACTATTCTATATACCTGCCACCCAAATTCAAAATCCAAATGCCAAAATCCCAAATGCCAAAATCCCAAATCCCAAATCCCAATTTATAATTAGTATTTTTTGCCGAAATCCCAAATCCCAAATCTCAAATACTAGTAATTTGTGCATTTTGGCATCCCAAATCCCAAATTATTTGGGATTTGGGTAACACATATACTATTCTATAGATCTAAATATTTATAAGAAAGAAGAGTAATTATATAGTTTTAAAGAAGTTTATAGAGTTGTAAATGGGTAATACTTCATTTATTTTATTAGTTTAGATAATTTTTAGATATTTAAAGGTACTAATTATTATTTTTTGATTATTTTTAGAACTATTTTTTAGTGAAATCGGGTGACGTAGTACCGTTTTTATATATTTAGATTAAAAAATGATAATTATATAATTTAAAAAATTATAAGTAAATAATATTTTGTTTATTTTATTAGTTTAGAATATTTTCAAATATTTAAAGGTACTAACTATTACTTTTTAAAGCTATTTTATAGTGAAATCGGCACATTATTCACATTACTATTCTATAAATTTAAATAAGAAAAAAGAGTAATTATATAGTTTTAAAGGAGTTTATAGAGTTGTAAATAGATAATATTTCGTTTATTTTATTAGTTTAGATAATTTTTAAATATTTAAAAGTATTAATTATTACTTTTTGATTATTTTTAGAACTATTTTTTAATGAAATCGGGTGGTGCAGTACCGTTTTTATAGATTTAGATTAAAAAAATGATAATTATATAATTTAAAAAGTTATAAGTAAGTAATATTTTGTTTATTTTATTAGTTTAAAATATTTTCAAATATTTAAAGGTACTAACTATTACTTTTTAAAACTATTTTATAGTGAAATCGGCACATTATTCACATTACTATTCTATAGATCTAAATAAGAAAGAAGAGTAATTGTATAGTTTTAAAGGAGTTTATAAAGTTGTGAATGAATAATACTTTGTTTATTTTATTAGTTTAGATAATTTTTAGATATTTAAAGGTACTAATTATTATTTTTTAATTATTTTTAGAATTATTTTTTAGTGAAATCAGGTGGCGCAGTTCTGTTTTTATAGATTTAGATTAAAAAATGATAATTATATAATTTAAAAAATTATAAGTGAGTAATATTTTGTTTATTTTATTAGTTTAGAATATTTTCAAATATTTAAAGGTACTAATTATTACTTTTTAAAACTATTTTATAGTGAAATTGGCACATTATTCACATTACTATTCTATAGATCTAAATAAAAAAGAAGAGTAATTATATAGTTTTAAAGGAGTTTATAAAGTTGTAAATAAATAATATTTCATTTATTTTATTAGTTTAGATTATACATGTTGTCAAAACTATTGAATTAAGTCAGACACAATTAAAATTGAGAAAAATTGGAATTGAGTCAAGGCAAATTTTGATTTTTATTAGTAATTGACGTAATTAATTGAGTCAGACGCAATTAAAAATCAAAATTTCAAGAGTTGAGTCAAGGCTAAATTAGTTTTGACGATATGTATAGTTTAGATAATTTTTAGATATTTAAAAGTATTAATTATTACTTTTTAATTATTTTTAGAACTATTTTTTAGTGAAATCAGATGACACAGTACTGTTTTTATAGATTTAGACAAAAAAAAGATAATTATATAATTTAAAAAGTTATAAGTAAGTAATATTTCGTTTATTTTATTAGTTTAGAATATTTTTAGATATTCAAAGGTACTAATTATTACTTTTTAAAACTATTTTATAGTGAAATCGGCACATTATTTACATTATTATTCTATAAATCTAAACAAGCAAAAGAGTAATTATATAGTTTAAAAGGAGTTTATAAAGTTGTAAGTGGATAATATTTCATTTATTTTATTAGTTTAAATAATTTTTAGATATTTAATTATTACTTTTTATTATTTTTAGAACTATTTTTTAGTGAAATCGGGTGGCACAATACCGTTTTTATAAATTTAGAGTAAAAAAAAGATAATTATATAATTTAAAAAATTATAAGTGAGTAATATTTCGTTTATTTTATTAGTTTAGAATATTTTTAAATATTTAAAGCATCGGAAAATTTTTTATATCGGAGATTATTGTAATAATTTTGTTTTCAAAGGTTATTGAAGGTTATCAGACTAATAACTTTCGCAAATATTATATTTATTATGATAAAATGAAGGTTATTGAAGGTTATCAATATCAATAACCTCTGGAGTATTACGTTTTATTAATAAAAATAAAGGTTTTCAGTACCAATAACCTTTGTAAATATTACGTTTATGTTGGAAGTATTCGAAGGTTATTGGAGTGAAGGACTTCGAAGGCTTACGTTTAAAAAAATTTACTGATGAGGTACTAACTATTATTTTTAAAACTATTTTATAGTAAAATCAACACATTACTATTTTATAGATCTAAACAAGAAAAAAGAGCAATTATATAGTTTAAAAGGGGTTTATAGTATTATAAGTGGATATTACACTGGTCAAATAAACAAAAATCGGAATCCTATTGATAGCACAAATATGCATAAATCAGACATCCTATTTGTGAAAATTCATAAATCGGAAATTCCTATTCATAAATCAGAAAAAATTAACTGCCTATATTTAATAAATCTTAGCAAATTTAGCCATTAATCGAAATCTTATTTATGATAAAACTGTCCTATTTTTTTTTATTTGACCAGTGTAGTTTAGATAATTTTTAGATATTTAAAAGTATCAACTATTACTTTTTGATTATTTTTAAAACTATTTTTTAGTGAAATTGGGTGACGCAGTACCATTAGACGAAAAAAAAGATAATATTTTAATAAAATGACTAAATATTAATGTATATTGAAAAATAAAAAACTATAAAATTGTACTTCTGTTTCACAAAATTAATTAATAATAATGAAAAATCTATCTTGTTCTTTTTTCTTTCATCAGTAAATTTTTTTAAACGTAAGCTTTCGAAGTTCTTCACTCCAATAACCTTCGAATACCTCCAACATAAACGTAATATTTACAAAGGTTATTGGTACCGAAAACCTTCATTTTTATTAATAAAACGTAATACTCCAGAGGTTATTAATATCGATAACCTTCAATAACCTTCACTTTATCATAATAAACGTAATATTTGCAAAGGTTATTGGTTCGATAACTTTCAATAACCTTTGAAAATGAATTTATTACAATAACCTCTAACATAAAAAATTTCCTGATGCTTATTAAAAAAAATAACTGAAGAAAAAAAAAATTCACTACATTTAAGTAGTACTCAGAAAGAACATGAAGTTGAATATAATTTTCTTAAATTTTTTGTTTTTATTGAAAAACTTTCTTATTATAATAGTGAAAATAATGAAAATAGTAAAAATAGTGAAAATAGTGAANAAAAAAGATAATATTTTAATAAAATGACTAAATATTAATGTATATTGAAAAATAAAAAACTATAAAATTGTACTTCTGTTTCACAAAATTAATTAATAATAATGAAAAATCTATCTTGTTCTTTTTTCTTTCATCAGTAAATTTTTTTAAACGTAAGCTTTCGAAGTTCTTCACTCCAATAACCTTCGAATACCTCCAACATAAACGTAATATTTACAAAGGTTATTGGTACCGAAAACCTTCATTTTTATTAATAAAACGTAATACTCCAGAGGTTATTGATATCGATAACCTTTAATAACCTTCACTTTATCATAATAAACGTAATATTTGCAAAGGTTATTGGTTCGATAACTTTCAATAACCTTTGAAAATGAATTTATTACAATAACCTCTAACATAAAAAATTTCCTGATGCTTATTAAAAAAAATAACTGAAGAAAAAAAAAATTCACTACATTTAAGTAGTACTCAGAAAGAACATGAAGTTGAATATAATTTTCTTAAATTTTTTGTTTTTATTGAAAAACTTTCTTATTATAATAGTGAAAATAATGAAAATAGTAAAAATAGTGAAAATAGTGAAATTGAATCTTTACAATCTAATCAAAGTAATAAAAAACAAATAAATAAAATAGAAAAGAAGGAAAATGAAAGTGAAATAGAAGAAGAAGAAAATAAAAGGGAATTAAAGGTACAAAATTTGGAAAGAAAGAAAACAAAATTAATATTTTCGCGAGGAGAAATGACGAAATCAGTGATTTTAATATTTTCACAAAAAGAAAGAACAAAATTAGCGATTTTACAAGAAGAGAGACGAAATATAAAAGAAAAAGAAGGAAAGGAAAAGGGAAAAGAACAAGGTATATTAGAAAAAGGGTTAAAAAAAGGAAGAAAAGTCAAAATATATTAAAAGAGGGGGAAAAAGATCAAACTCAATAAGAAAAAGGAGAAGAAAGACAAAATCAGTATAAAAGAGTTAAACAAAATCGTCATTTTCATGAAAAGAAATATAGTCATCATTTACTTGAAGAAAGAGAGAAGAGAGGAGAGAAAAGAAGACAAAATATTTTTGAAGAAGGAAAGGGGAGTCGAAATGTATAAACTTTGTTAAATTTAGAAGGAGAAGATCAAAATCTGTAAGAGGAAGAAAAGAATAGACAACATTGGCATTTTCGACATTTTCATAGAGAAGAAAAGTTAAATAAATTAGAAAAAGAGGATAAGAGATAAAAAGAAAGGGTATATAAACAAAATAGTAAAAATAATGAAAGTAAAAATAAAAAAAATAATAAATTAAAAAAAAAAAAGAGAAAATAATCAAAAAGATGATAACTGGTGGATTGAACCTGAAAATTTATGGGAGGTGAGAGAAAGTTAACAAGAAGAAGAAAACATAGAAAATCCAAATCTTTATAAAAAAAAAATATCTAAAAAAAAACAAGACAAAATTTTAATTCTGATAATGAAGAAATAGAATCAAATGTTAAAAATACAAAACAAAGATCTAAAAAAAATAAAAGAAAAAATCTATTAAAAAAAGTTGGGTATAGAATTGGTTTAAAGAAATAACTTTATCCAATGGTAATATAGTTGCTGAATGTTAAGCTGAAATTACACATGAAAAAATATGTGGTAATTATTTTAAAACTGGTGGTTCAACTGGAAATTTAATTACACATTTAAATAACAAACATCAAATTTTGAAAGAAACAAAAAAAGAAGGAAGAGTAATAATTATTTTATTAAATTTAAAACTTTTTTATAAATTGATTAATTTTTGTATTATTATACATTTTAGATTCAAAATACAATGAATAATTTAATTAAAAAAAAAACCCCATAACGAATTACAACAACTCAAATTAAATCAATTTTTGGCTGAATGGATTATTTCTGAAATCTTCCATTAAGTATAGTTCAATCAAATTCATTTCATAATTTTGCTAATGCACTTGATCCAGCTTTTACTATTTCTAGTGTAAAATTAATAAAACAAATAATTCACAAAACATATAATAATATATTACTTTTTTTAATTAAACTTATTGAAAATAATGTAATATTTGTTAATTTAACAACAGATATGTAGACTGCACATAATCGACAAGAATTTTTTGGTATTACATATAGTTATTTAAATGAAAATTTTGAACTTCATGAACAAGTTCTTTCAGTTGAATATGTTAGATATCCTCATATATCTGATAACATTGGTGATACAATATTATCTATTTTGGATGAATGGGGTATTCGTAATAAAATATTTACAATTACTACTGATAATGGATCAAATATGAAAAAAGCAATCCGAGATCTTGGATATAATTCTTCAAATATTTAATGGCAATTTTGTATTGCTTATACTTTACAATTAGTAATAGGAAAAAGTTTAGCAAAAGTGAAAATGTTAGTTATGAGAACTAAACGATTAATTGATTTTTTTCTCCGTCCCAAACAAAGTGAACGTTTGGAAAATGTTCAAAAACATTTAAATCAACAATATGATGTGGTTATACTTGCACGCAAAATTATTTTGAGGCCCCGAAATTGCAATTTCGGAGAAAAAAGTCGAAATAGTTTTTCATAAAAGACGAAATTATTTTACTTAAAATCCGAAATTTTTTGACCACCCAAATTTATTCTTTGATTGAAGATACACATAACTGGATACTTTTTTTACTTCCATATATAGAATGGATTCTGCATAAATCTCAAAAAGTTGAAATACCTCAAAAATCCAAAATCAATTTTGGGAACATGTATAGATGTGGTAAGGTTATATATTTTATATAATTTTATTAAATTATTAAATTATAAATTATTTAATTATAAATTTTTAATTTAGAACCTTATCGAAATATCTAAATATCTTATACATTGTATTGCTGATGTTTCAACAAGATGGAGTTCTAGTTATTTGGCTTGGGTTCAACTTTTAAAAGTCAAAGATTTTATTTTATTTTTAGTAGAACAAATGGAAAATAGTTCAGATTATGAGACTAAAAAAGATGGAAAACAATTAAGATCAATTTTACTTATTAATAATAAGTGGGAATTATTAAAAAATTTAATTAATTTATTAAAACCATTTAAAGAAGCAGCAAATATATTACACATAGTATTATGTATCTAGTGTTGTTAACGGTTTGGCTTGGTCCGATTTGAGACCCAAGTCAAGTCAAACTGTTAGCAAGTCAAGCTGAACCGGACTGAACCCCATCAACTTGAAAGTACAAGTCAAACCAAGCTGAACTGAACCGTTCAAGTTGATGGGCTGAATAAGGTTGATGGGGTCGATAGGTTGACTGACTCCATCAGCCCTATCAACTCTATCGACTTCGATTACAAGTCAATGGAGTTGATGGGATTGATGGGTTAATGGAATTAATTAATTTAAAATTATTATTATTATTTATTTTTCATCGGTCCTATCAACCCCATTGACTTTGATTAAAAGTCAATAAGGTTGATGGGGTTAATGGTTAATCAATTAAAAATTATTATTATAATAAAATAAAATGAAATATAAAAATAATAACACATGATATAGTTCAACTCTATCAGTCTCATCGGTCCCATCAGTTCCATTAACTTCAATTAGAAGTCGATGGAACTGATGGGACTAATGGGGTCAATTAAATTTATTAATCAAAAATTATTATATTATAAAATAAAATAAAATGTAAAAATAATAACATGTGATCTATACATGTCGTCAAAAGTAAAAAGCCATTGACTCAACTACTGAAATTTAGTTGCGTCTATGTAATTGCGTCAAAATAATTGCGTCAATTGCGTCAATTGCATCAATTTTTCATATGACTCAATTCCAAATTTTTAAATTTTAATTGCGTCTGACTCAATTTAATAGTTTTGACAACATGTATAATGTGATCGGTCCTATCAGTCCCATCGACTTACCATCGACTTGGCAACTTGAAGTCAAGCTAAACCGCAAGTCGATCGACTTGAAGTCAAACCGGACTGATGATTTGAAACTCTCAAGTCAAACCAGTTCAGCCCCATTGGTCCAGTCCAGTTCGGTTCGGTTCAGCTTGGACTTAACAACACTATATGTATCCCATATAGTAATTGGACCCGTTCTCAAAAACCTTACCTGAGTCATCTGTTTCTTTAATCAACAGGTTATCTGGGTTTACTTTTCNATGGGGTCAATTAAATTTATTAATCAAAAATTATTATATTATAAAATAAAATAAAATGTAAAAATAATAACATGTGATCTATACATGTCGTCAAAAGTAAAAAGCCATTGACTCAACTACTGAAATTTAGTTGCGTCTATGTAATTGCGTCAAAATAATTGCGTCAATTGCGTCAATTGCATCAATTTTTCATATGACTCAATTCCAAATTTTTAAATTTTAATTGCGTCTGACTCAATTTAATAGTTTTGACAACATGTATAATGTGATCGGTCCTATCAGTCCCATCGACTTACCATCGACTTGGCAACTTGAAGTCAAGCTAAACCGCAAGTCGATCGACTTGAAGTCAAACCGGACTGATGATTTGAAACTCTCAAGTCAAACCAGTTCAGCCCCATTGGTCCAGTCCAGTTCGGTTCGGTTCAGCTTGGACTTAACAACACTATATGTATCCCATATAGTAATTGGACCCGTTCTCAAAAACCTTACCTGAGTCATCTGTTTCTTTAATCAACAGGTTATCTGGGTTTACTTTTCATATCACGGGTATATCCAGATAAAGGTTTTACCCGGGTAGATATATAATTTATTTGGTTACTTGATAATTTTCTCGTGTAAAAATAATTATAACTGCGACTTTATTTATGACAATACTTGATAAAAAATTAACCATAACTACATTACTCAATTTTCAATTACCAAATATTACAATATAACTGATTTTTTTTAACAAATAATAATTGATTTACAATTTTTGAAGACAATCTGTTTTTTTTAATTGTAATTTGATTTCCAGCATCAGAAAAGAGTCGTTCAGATGAAACTGATATTGTTAGAATTGACAAGTATTTTCTTGCCAATTGAAATAATATAGGAAAAGTGTTTTTATTCGAATTCCACCACATGTAAACATTTGTATCTTCAGGAAGAATAAGTAAGTTTAAGTAATTTTCAATTTCCATTTCATGATCAATTTGCATAATAGTTGTTTGAGATTTACCAAAAATTTTTTTATAAATTCAGGAGTTGTTGAAGAAGATGAAGATTGCAAATCTAACGAATTTGGTTAACTAATTCGAACTAAGCTTAAAAATTCTTTCCTTAATTCAGATATTGTTCTTTGTTTTATTTCATCAGACCATGCATCCATTGCTTTCAAACGTGGATCTAATAAAGAAACAACTAATCCAATTTTATCAGTATCATTCCAATAATGCCATAATGAATTATAGATTTTTTTTTTTTTTTTTAACCAACGGAGTCTCGCTTCAATACGTTTATTAATAATTTGCAGAGCTGTTGTAACAACGAGCTCTTTAAAAGTAAACTTTTAGAACAAAAAAATTACATATAGAAGCTTGCTAAAACTAAAAAAATTCTAGTCTACCGCACGGCTCATCTTTGCCAGTTGGTACTGGTAACTGACTTGCCAAGACCTGTTCCCGTCCTCTCATGACCAATTTGAGCATAAGATTGCCGGGATCGCGCCCGAATGGCACTCTCAGTTAAAAGAAAAAAAAAGTTCAGATCCCCCTTCGTGACTGACATTAACCCATATAAAAATCTACCTACTAAATAAAATGAAACCCATAAAANTGAAGATTGCAAATCTAACGAATTTGGTTAACTAATTCGAACTAAGCTTAAAAATTCTTTCCTTAATTCAGATATTGTTCTTTGTTTTATTTCATCAGACCATGCATCCATTGCTTTCAAACGTGGATCTAATAAAGAAACAACTAATCCAATTTTATCAGTATCATTCCAATAATGCCATAATGAATTATAGATTTTTTTTTTTTTTTTTAACCAACGGAGTCTCGCTTCAATACGTTTATTAATAATTTGCAGAGCTGTTGTAACAACGAGCTCTTTAAAAGTAAACTTTTAGAACAAAAAAATTACATATAGAAGCTTGCTAAAACTAAAAAAATTCTAGTCTACCGCACGGCTCATCTTTGCCAGTTGGTACTGGTAACTGACTTGCCAAGACCTGTTCCCGTCCTCTCATGACCAATTTGAGCATAAGATTGCCGGGATCGCGCCCGAATGGCACTCTCAGTTAAAAGAAAAAAAAAGTTCAGATCCCCCTTCGTGACTGACATTAACCCATATAAAAATCTACCTACTAAATAAAATGAAACCCATAAAAAATAAAAATAAAAAGAAAATAACATCACTAAATGAAAAATTAAATCCAAAATAAAATTCGTTGAGCTTATTTCCAATATAAAACTCCTTCTTTGGCAGAAAACCGAACGGGTTTAACGTCTGCTATTTATTTTTAACGATACACTCGTTGCAAAAAGTGACCAGGCACGTATCCAAAAATCTCCTTGTTTGCCGATTAAATTACCTGAGCTCATTCCACCCCACGTGACTGACAAATAACTGGTCTGACATATGTTATTTAGACCCCATAAAAGTCCACCTAATATGGGCAAGTGATCATGCATGCCTCCCTATGTTCCACCTATTTATAGAAAAATTAATGGTCTAATACATGTTATTTAGACACCGCAGGAAAAAAACGCCCGTTTAATCCAAATGCGGGCAAGTGATCATGCATGCCTCCCTAAAACCCCTTATTTGGACGAAATCGGATCCACGTGACAAAAATCAAGGTCCAACTGATTTTTGTATTCTCCCCATTATTTTTGTTTTGGCCGCAGCAATTAAAGAAAGTATTCAGCCGTTATTTTGAAAAAATTTTCCCGTCGAGGTTTTTTGTAACAGCTTCTTTAATAGAGATTTCAGGCTTCCGACCGTTCGTTACTGAACTCCCCTCACCTTTTAGCCGTCGTGGACAGGTTACTCAAGGACCAGTTCATTAACGTCTTCTTGTCCGAAAAATTCTTTTCCTCAGTAAAAGACCTCCACAAAGGTATTTAGCAGTATATTAGGTTATCCACCCAGTCTCGTCCGGCAGAGCCCCTTGCCTCAAACTAGGCGGTACTAAATACCTAAGCTTTGGTCTTTTATTATAAGTTTCAACCTATTTTATGTAGCGTCGAACTTCCGAAAAAATTTTTTGTTTATCGCAAATTTATGGTTTGAATGATTACTGGGAATAAACCAGAGAAGATAGGAAGAGGAAAAGGCAAATGTATTCCCATAATGAATCATAAATAATATCACGTAGTCTTGAAATTATTGAATCAACAGAATCAGCAAGTTTTTTTTGTGTAATAAAATCGTCATTTTCGTTATTATCAGTTTCACTATTTTCATTATCTGAATCTATATTTATATAAATAAATTTAATATTAATAATAAAAATTATTAATTATAATTATATATAAATTTATCACTGAAAATAATAAATTATTACCAAAAATAATTATTTCTTTTTAATAAATTAAATAATAAAATAAAAAATAATTATTATTTTTTTAGTAAATAAATTGAAAACTAAAAATAATTATTTTTTTAATAAATAAATTAATTAATAAAATAAATTATAACCAATAATTATTGTTTTAATTAATAAAATAAATTAATAAAGTTAATTATTATTTTTAATTGTATCTTAAAAAATAATAAGCTTTTAATATAATTTAAAATAAAATAATAAAATAATATATTATTTAAATTTATATACTTACTATCATTAATATCTCGGTCACCTTTATTACTATTTCAAATTTCATTTAATTCATCTGTTTCTAATTGATTTCCGTTTGCATATTCAAATTTTAAAATTTCAATACTAGAATAAACAACTGAAAGTGTAGGATATTGAATACCACTAAAATATGTAGTTAACTGATCAAACGATTTTAATAATTCTACAAATTGATGTAATAATTTCCACTCAAATTCTGTTAAAATACATTTTTAAGTTTTTTTGTATCACTTTTTGCATCAGTTTCATCAAGTAAATCTAATGTTACATTTAACTATTTAATAGCTTCTTTTAATTCCAATAGACGTTTTCAAGATTTGTAACTTGAGTTCCATCGAGTTTTACTATCTCCTATTGTACGTAAAATTTTAAAATCATCTTTAATTACATAATCCTCATTTTTATCATCTAAATCTATTATTTCTTTTAAACTTTCGCAAATATCAATTGGAACTATATTAGTTTTATTTCGTAATGCTAATTCTTTTTAAGCTCGAATAAGTCTTTCACTTTGTTTAGGTGAATTGAAAAATTTTTCTAATTTTTTAATTCGATGTGTATATACTTTTATAGTTTTTAATGCACCAATTACAGTCAATTACAATGTATGTGCAGAACAAGGTAATCTATTAATTTTCCAGAAATCCACAGCTTTTTTCATATTGGATCCATTATTTGTAATAATATATGTTATTTTACCTTCAAGACCAAACTTCTTTGTTTTCATTTCGAGAAATGATTTAATTCTTTTGGCAGTATGTGAATACTCCATTCTTTCAGTACAAAGAATTACATCTCTAACTTCCATTTGTAAAGTTAACCAATGTAATGTTACTCCTATATATCCTTCTTGACTACATGCTGTCCACAGATCTGTTATAATTGATGCTGTTTCGCAAGTATCTTCAATAAGATTTTTAAGTAATTTTAATCTTCTTTCATATGCTAATCCAACTTCTGCTTTAATATTTTTATTACATGGTATTGTAAATGCAGGATCAAATTTGGAAATCATTTTTCTATATTTTTTACCATGCACTATATTAAATGATAACGAATCTGTCACCAACCATTCTGATGTGATACAACGAAAAGACATTTGTTTAGCTATTTTATGTGGTATTACTTTTTTTAGCATAGAATTGATATGACATTGTTCAAGTATTCCTTCCTGATTTGTTTCATTAATATTATGAGTATTTCGCAGATGGTAAGATATATTATCTATTCCTTCATCATGTTTATATTTCTTACTACATTCAGTTTCTATTTTATTTTTGATTATTAAAATTTTACAGATATCATAACCTTTCTCCGAAACAAAATAATTCCAAACCCAGCTACTTTTGCCTTTGTTGATATTTGGATTAAAATTTACTTTAACTTTTTTCAATTTATTTATAATTTGTGTATCTTTATTTTTTCTTTTTATTGAATTATCTTCTATTTCATTAAAATTAATATTATTTTTTTTTTTTGTTGAATTATCTTCTATTTCATCAAAACTTGTATCATTATATTCAAAACTCATATCTCTAGATATTTCATTATCATTATCAGATTCACACAAAAAATTATTGAACTCAGTTAACTCAGTAAAATCATTTTCGTCCATAATGAACTAATGATCTGATAGCAGAAATTTAAATATATATATAGTAACCTAACAGATGACCCGACAGGTATACCTACCTGTATTTAATTGGGTTAAAAAAAATTCTACCTGGTTATATGGCCTACCTGCAAATCACCTGGGTAAAGCCTATCCAGGTCCAATCACTAATACCATAATTCAAGAGCTGAAAAAATTACTTAAACCAAAGTTAACTTCTAATATTTTATCAATTTATGATATTGAAAATACTGAAGATATTTTTGAAAATAAATTAATTGAAGGTGAAAATGAAATTGAAAAATTAAATATTAATAGACCAGTTGATACAAGAGATATTTTTGATTTAATACAAAGAATTTTATATGATGCTATTCAACATTATTTTAATTTTTAAGGGAGTACTTACAAAATATCAACAATTCTTGATTCAAGAATTAAAAAATTAAATTTTATTAAAGATGAAGATGAGAAAAAAGAATTTGAAACTGAATTATATTCTAAATATAATTTACTTTATAATACTTCATTTTTACCATTTAATTTAAATAATAATAATGATAATAACAATCAATATAATAATAATAATAATCTATCTATATTATTTAAAACAGAAGTGTATGCTTTAATGTTTTTGATTGGCTGTATCTTGATTCTTTTAACATATTTTGTCTAGGGCCGGCTTGCTAATGCTGAAAATTATTTAAATCTGATGATTGATCGGCATGATCGATCATATTTCTCACAGAAATTAATGAAACACACATCTTGATGAATCTTTTGCACTGACTTCTTGACAAAGTAACCTGAAATAACTTTGGCAAGTGGAAAGTGGTCCTTGGCATAATAAAATTTTCCTACATCAAAGGATTTACAAAAGATAGAAATTGGCGTAACGAAACGAAATGTGCAGATCGTTCATGATAATATTTAACTTTTTAATTGGCGTAACGAAACAAAATGTGCAGATCGTTTATGATAATATTTAACTTTTTAATTTTTTTTTGGAGCGAAAAAAATTCCCACTGACAGATTGCAATTACAAATTAATGTGTGAAAATTTTTTTAAGTTAATAAAAATTAAAAGGTAATTATTATTATTATTATTATTATTATTACAATATACTATAAAGAAAAAGAATTTTCTTTATTCATGATTTGATTGGACCGTGTAACTGCACATATGGTGAATAACTGTGCACGTGATGGTACCACTGGAAACAAAATTTCTAAGGATCGGACATTCTGATACAAGGCGAGGCAAACGTTTGAACCTCTTTTTTTTTTGCAATCCAAGTGAAACCTTCGATTGGGAGAGAAAAAACTAACAACTGGAAAAGTAAATCACTGAAAGCAAGCTTTGGCATAAGAAAATTTATGCCAATNATGATTGATCGGCATGATCGATCATATTTCTCACAGAAATTAATGAAACACACATCTTGATGAATCTTTTGCACTGACTTCTTGACAAAGTAACCTGAAATAACTTTGGCAAGTGGAAAGTGGTCCTTGGCATAATAAAATTTTCCTACATCAAAGGATTTACAAAAGATAGAAATTGGCGTAACGAAACGAAATGTGCAGATCGTTCATGATAATATTTAACTTTTTAATTGGCGTAACGAAACAAAATGTGCAGATCGTTTATGATAATATTTAACTTTTTAATTTTTTTTTGGAGCGAAAAAAATTCCCACTGACAGATTGCAATTACAAATTAATGTGTGAAAATTTTTTTAAGTTAATAAAAATTAAAAGGTAATTATTATTATTATTATTATTATTATTACAATATACTATAAAGAAAAAGAATTTTCTTTATTCATGATTTGATTGGACCGTGTAACTGCACATATGGTGAATAACTGTGCACGTGATGGTACCACTGGAAACAAAATTTCTAAGGATCGGACATTCTGATACAAGGCGAGGCAAACGTTTGAACCTCTTTTTTTTTTGCAATCCAAGTGAAACCTTCGATTGGGAGAGAAAAAACTAACAACTGGAAAAGTAAATCACTGAAAGCAAGCTTTGGCATAAGAAAATTTATGCCAATCAAAGGATTTACAAAGAACAAAAATTCGTGTAATATAATAATAATGAATTTATTTCTTCTTTTAACATAGCGAACATATAAAAGGGTAGTTTCCAAATTGCATCAGAAACATCATCATTATCAATATTTCGAATTACAGGAAATACATACCTTAAATATTATAGTTCTTTTTTTATCAAAAAGAGTTTACTCTATTGATTTGTTTTTTTTTGTAATGACAAAAAAAAATGAAGATAAAGATGAAGATAAAGATGAAAATAAAGATACTAAATAAACAAATACAGGCAATATGGAATTTAGTAATTGAAACTATAATTTTTTTCTCATGTAAAAATAAAAACTATGGGTAGATGTTCGCGCTGCTAGTGTTGTTAACGGTCCGGCTTGGTCCGACTTGAGACCCAAGTCAAGCCAAACCGTTAGCAAGTCAAACTGAACCAGACCGAACCCCATCGACTTGAANAAAGCAAGCTTTGGCATAAGAAAATTTATGCCAATCAAAGGATTTACAAAGAACAAAAATTCGTGTAATATAATAATAATGAATTTATTTCTTCTTTTAACATAGCGAACATATAAAAGGGTAGTTTCCAAATTGCATCAGAAACATCATCATTATCAATATTTCGAATTACAGGAAATACATACCTTAAATATTATAGTTCTTTTTTTATCAAAAAGAGTTTACTCTATTGATTTGTTTTTTTTTGTAATGACAAAAAAAAATGAAGATAAAGATGAAGATAAAGATGAAAATAAAGATACTAAATAAACAAATACAGGCAATATGGAATTTAGTAATTGAAACTATAATTTTTTTCTCATGTAAAAATAAAAACTATGGGTAGATGTTCGCGCTGCTAGTGTTGTTAACGGTCCGGCTTGGTCCGACTTGAGACCCAAGTCAAGCCAAACCGTTAGCAAGTCAAACTGAACCAGACCGAACCCCATCGACTTGAAAGTACAAGTCAAACCAAGCTGGACCGAACCGTTCAAGTCGATGGGGCCGAATGGGGTTGATGGGGTCGATAGGTTAACTGACCCCATCAGCCCCATCAACCCCATCGACTTCGATTACAAGTCAATGGGGTTGATGGGGTTGATGGGGTTAATAGAATTAATTAATTCAAAATTATTATTATTATTTATTTTCTATCGGTCCCATCAACCCCATCGACTTTGATTATAAGTCGATGGGGTTGATGGGGTTGATGAGGCTGATGGTTAATCAATTAAAAATTATTATTATAATAAAATAAAATGAAATATAAAAATAATAACACATGATATAGTTCAACTCTATCAGTCCCATCGGTTCCATCAGTTCCATCAACTTCAATTAGAAGTCGATGGGACCGATGGGGTCAATTAAATTTATTAATCAAAAATTATTATATTATAAAATAAAATAAAACGTAAAAATAATAACATGTGATTGGCCCCATCGGTCCCATCAACTTACCATCGACTTGGCGACTTGAAGTCAAGTCAAACCGCAAGTCGATCGACTTGAAGTCGAACCGGACCAATGACTTGAAGCTCTCAAGTCGAACCGGTTCAGCCCCATCGGTCCGGTCCGGTTCGGTTCGGTCCAGCTTGGACTTAACAACACTACGCGCTGCCAAAGACCTAATCGTGTATGCCAAAATCGAAGTAAATGTGATATAACCGTTAATGAAATAACTGAAAATAACATCCACAATTGCGTACCACGAAATTATAATGCGGATCAGCGTGGCCTGGATCAGAATATTAATATCAATTTTGTTTCGTTACACAAATTTCTGTTCTTTGTAAATTCGTTGATTAACATAAATTTTCTTATACCAAGACTTGCTTTTAATTGCTTTTAACAATCCGCTTAAACCGTTCATCGTCCTGATGAAAAAAAATATACGTCTGTTAAAACTTGATTCGCATAACCTTTTGTAAATCTTACACAACACGTTACACAGATCAACTAGAAATTTTACCTATAATATTAAGTCATACACTGATATACAAACACACCAAATAAGATAGGGTGGCACGAAGTGCCACCTATCGCACTAGTAATAATAACAATAGCAACAATAATAACAACAATAACAATAATAATATCAACAATAATAATAACAATAATAGTAATAATAATAATTCACTTTTTTCTATATTTTATAAATCAAATTCAGTATCTTCAAATGAAATTTTTGAATATTTAAAAGAAGATGAAATTGAATTCCATAATGATCCATTTGCTTGGTAGAATTATAAAAAAAATAAATATTCTAATTTAGCTAAACTTGCTCGTTAATATTTTTCAATATCTGCAACATCTACTCCCAGTGAGAGATTATTTAGTAATGCAGGAAATATTATAAATACTAAAAGAACTTGTCTTGATGCTGAATTTTTAAAAAGAATTATATTTTTAAAAAGAAATGCAAATTGTATTTCAAGTATTCATCTATAATATATTTAAAATAAATAACATTTATAAATAATATAAATAATATAATATAAATATTAATAAATAATAAAGAAATTTTAACAAATTAAATAAATATAAAAAAAATGTAAATTATTTAATTAAATAATAAATATCAATAAATAATAAAATTTTAAATTAAATATGTACTTTAAAAAAATTTGAAAATAATTAATAAATGTTGTAACATATAAAAGTTTTTTATTTATTAAGAAAACATTAAAAATAGTCTTAATAAATCTGAAAGCCAGAAAAAAAATACATTATTGACGAAAATATTGGATCTATTCTTTAAGAACTGAGCAATTCCGAATATTTTAATTTTTAAAATTTTACAAATTTTAAAAATTATTATTAAATTAAAGTGTTCATAATTACTCAATTTTTTAAAAAATAGATTCAATATTTTCATCAATAATGTATTTTTCTTCTGACTTTCAGATTTATTAAGACTACTTTTAATATTTTCTTAATAAATAAAAAACTTTTATATATTTTAATATTTTCAGATTTTTTAATTTCACAAATTAAATAAATGATCCGTGGATTAAACCGGTAATCTGCGAATTAAACGGATGATCTGTGAATTTAACAAATGATCCTCAGATTAGACGGATAATCCACGGATTGAACAGATGATCTACAAATTTAACGGATAATTCGTGAATTAATTAAATTAACTCTATAATATACCTGCCGCCCAAATTCAAAATCCAAATGCTGAAATCCCAAATCCCAAATCCCAAATTATAATTAGTATTTTTTGCCGAAATCCCAAATCCCAAATCCCAAATACTAGTAATTTGTGCATTTTGGTGTCCCAAATCCCAAATTATTTGGGATTTGGGCAACACGTATACTCTATAATGGATGACAGATTAAATTTTTGATGGTGACACAGATAACGGATTACACAGATTAATCTGGATCGTATCACTAAGTCAAGCTTCAATTGATGCTATTAATAATATTTTAAGTTGCAGTAAAAAAGTTTTTAAAAAACTTAAAAATTGGACGCTCTTGCATACCATTAAAGAGTTGATTACAGTTCAAGATATAAATATCTAATTGGTTAAAATCAAAGCACACTCAAGAATAAAGTATAATGATTTGGCAGATAAGCTAGCTAAAGAAAGCATTTTGCAAAATAAATGTGTACCTAATATACCATCACTTTCATCAGTGAATGCCGTGGGTTATTGGGGCTCAGAGNTTTTATATATTTTAATATTTTCAGATTTTTTAATTTCACAAATTAAATAAATGATCCGTGGATTAAACCGGTAATCTGCGAATTAAACGGATGATCTGTGAATTTAACAAATGATCCTCAGATTAGACGGATAATCCACGGATTGAACAGATGATCTACAAATTTAACGGATAATTCGTGAATTAATTAAATTAACTCTATAATATACCTGCCGCCCAAATTCAAAATCCAAATGCTGAAATCCCAAATCCCAAATCCCAAATTATAATTAGTATTTTTTGCCGAAATCCCAAATCCCAAATCCCAAATACTAGTAATTTGTGCATTTTGGTGTCCCAAATCCCAAATTATTTGGGATTTGGGCAACACGTATACTCTATAATGGATGACAGATTAAATTTTTGATGGTGACACAGATAACGGATTACACAGATTAATCTGGATCGTATCACTAAGTCAAGCTTCAATTGATGCTATTAATAATATTTTAAGTTGCAGTAAAAAAGTTTTTAAAAAACTTAAAAATTGGACGCTCTTGCATACCATTAAAGAGTTGATTACAGTTCAAGATATAAATATCTAATTGGTTAAAATCAAAGCACACTCAAGAATAAAGTATAATGATTTGGCAGATAAGCTAGCTAAAGAAAGCATTTTGCAAAATAAATGTGTACCTAATATACCATCACTTTCATCAGTGAATGCCGTGGGTTATTGGGGCTCAGAGGCTATAGAAGTCCCTTTAAGGGACTTCGTTAAAAAAATAGGTACAACAAAATATATTGCTCAATGGCGTTTATTGAATAAAAATTTGGACACAATTTTAGATTATAAAAGTCAACAAGTCGCTTGAAAAATCTCATGGGAAATAACTTCACTTTTATATAATAAAAAATTTGTTACATGTGATAAAGAAACTAAAGAAAGAGCTTTTGGTATAAAACTTCTAAATGGTGAATTACTTACTATGGAGTGAATGTTTAAGCAATTTCCTTTGGTATATAAAAGTAATCTTTGTGTTTGTTGTGATAAAGAAGTAGAAAATCACATACATATATTCATGTGTAAAAAAAATTTGGTTGATATTGAAATGTATCAAAATAAATTTATTAGTTTATTAGTGGATCAAATTAACATTGTAGTAACAAACTCCTCATGTAAAGGTATCTCAGATTTAATTGACAGTTTACAAGAAATAAAAATCATAAATACTCAGATTTTTAAGAATCCAGATGAGTTTTCTTTCATAGATCTTTTATTTGGATTAATTCCTTTGTTATTACAAGAGTTAATTCTATCCTTGACAACTACCACAAATGAAACAAGTCAAGTATTATATACTGTAATGGAGAAATTTAAAGATTATATACATAAATATATTTGGGTCAATAGATGTAATAAGATTAAAAGGTGGGAAGTTATTAATGATATTAAAAATAGACGAAAAAAGAAGATTGGTACTTCTGTAGTAACTAATCCATTAATTAGTATAGTATCATCTATTTCTAAAGATCATAATAGAGTTCGTAGAGACAAAAGAATTCTTAAAAACATTTGTTTTAATGTAGTCAAAAAATATTTATCTTAATTTATTCAAAATAATATTAAATAGATAGGGTTATATAAAATAGGTTGTTCAGCAAGACTATACATGTCGTCAAAACTAATTTGACCTTGACTCAACTCTTAAAATTTCAATTTTTAATTGCGTCTGACTCAACTAATTGCGTCAATTACTAGTAAAAATCAAAATTTGCCTTGACTCAACTCTAATTTTTCTTAATTTTAATTACGTCTGACTTAATTCAATAGTTTTGATGACATGTATAAGCAAGACCTTAACATGCCGAGGGTGACTGTTGCTATCAGACGGTAGGTTGTAGGCTAGTATTGTCATGGGACATCTTGGGACATTTTGAGACAAAAATAATTTTTTAAATTATAAAAAATTCCATTATAAAACTTAGTTTAAGTCATTAATTAAAGTTATTTAGAATTGATTTTTACATATATTTATAAAGTTTTAATATATCTTTATAAGCCCAATAAGGGTAGGTACAGTGGGACATGAGACATTGGGACAGTAAAAAAACCTAGGGACATACAAAATATACAATACTGATTGCAGGTATGTCTCTTTTTCTAGAGTTAGTCTGAGTTCCATCTTTACAATAGTTATTAAGATAAATTGTATATTTTATATTATATAATAATAATATAAGAGACTTTCTTTTTTCTTAATTAATAAATTTGGGACAAGGTCTCGTTAANTCTGACTTAATTCAATAGTTTTGATGACATGTATAAGCAAGACCTTAACATGCCGAGGGTGACTGTTGCTATCAGACGGTAGGTTGTAGGCTAGTATTGTCATGGGACATCTTGGGACATTTTGAGACAAAAATAATTTTTTAAATTATAAAAAATTCCATTATAAAACTTAGTTTAAGTCATTAATTAAAGTTATTTAGAATTGATTTTTACATATATTTATAAAGTTTTAATATATCTTTATAAGCCCAATAAGGGTAGGTACAGTGGGACATGAGACATTGGGACAGTAAAAAAACCTAGGGACATACAAAATATACAATACTGATTGCAGGTATGTCTCTTTTTCTAGAGTTAGTCTGAGTTCCATCTTTACAATAGTTATTAAGATAAATTGTATATTTTATATTATATAATAATAATATAAGAGACTTTCTTTTTTCTTAATTAATAAATTTGGGACAAGGTCTCGTTAAAACAAAAAAAAAAAAAATCTCTCTAAATATACCATATATATTTAATAATACTTATTAAATTTATTCTCTCTAAATAAATGCACTCTATAAATGCAAATTCCAAGGTATATTTTATAGTATGCTTTTATACATTCTCTATAATAATTCTTAATTTTCTTTTATTTAGATTAACTATAGTAAGAAAACAACTACCATTCATATAAAAAAACAAAATTTTTTAACTATATCAAGATGAAACATTATTAAACTATTTCTTAATTTTATTACAAGTATTTGTTATTTTAAGTATAAGTTGTAATTATTATTGAAAGCATTATTTTTTGAAAATATATTAAAGATTACAAATTATTTTACAGTTATAAAAAATATATATAATTAAATAATAATTTATATTAATACTTTAACTTATTTATGTACTATATTAATATTTTTATTTATGTACTTTATATTATTTTTCGAAGTATTTCGAAATTGATCGATATTTTTTAATACTGTTTAAAAAATGAAAATTAAAACTGGTTTGTTAATAGTTTAGATTTAATAATTTTTTCGAAAAATTTCAAAACGATTCAAATTAATACTTTATTTTCTTTTAAGTATTGAAAGATTAAATTAAATTAAGAATTATGACTACTAGAACAAAATGAAGTAAGCAAAAAAATTATATGCATGAGTTTTTAAATATAAGTTACAAGTATAATTTATTTATAATATTCCTTGATGATTTTAATTTTACATATTTGTATATTTTAAAAAATAAAATTTTTAAAGATTATCGAAACATTTCAAAATAATTAAATTAATACTTATTTTCTTTTAGGTAAATAAAGATTAAATTAAATCAAAAATTACAACTATTAGAATAAAATAAAGTGGACAAGAGGATTATATGAATGAATTTTTAAATGTATGTAAGTTGCAAATATAATTTATTTCTTGACAATTTTAATTTTTTACTTATTTGTAATATTTCAGAAATTTTTCAAAATAAAATAAATTTAATTAAATTAATAATATAATTTTTTAAAACTAATGATATATTTTTAAAATATTTAGATCTTACAAGAGTCAATCATTTCTCGAGTAAAAAAGTAAATTTCGTAAGTACGTGAAAATCAAAGATAAATTTAATACTATCAGTGTAAGAATAATGAAAAAATTCGAATTAAAATTTATTATTATTTATATTATAAAATTTATATTATTTGTTATTAGATTTTATAAATATTATTTCTATTATATATCATAATAAAGAGAATTATTTTTATTATTATATACAAATAAATAATTACAAAATTTTAATGTAAAAATTGATATCGCAAAAATAATTAAATATAAAAACTTTCAAAAATAAACATAAATTTTTACATAAAATTTATATAGATTTATATAATTTTTTTATAACATATTAATAATCTAATATTACGTTTCGAAAATTTCCAAAAAATTATTTTGAAGATCTTTGTAGGTGTTGTAATTCTCCAGAAAAATTATGGATCAAAAAGTTTATGTAATATTATCCTATTAAAATTTCCTGATGTAATAAAAATTTAATAGAATCATGAAAGATTTTATAAGCCAATTTTTTAAAATTGGAAGATTTCTTTTCTGTTTTATTTTTAGCGGATAAAATTAAAAAGTATTCTAACAGTTGTTTTGCATCTTCCTTGTTCCTTCTTCACGTGAAAATATTTCCAAAAGATAAATATATGGATGTAACAAATTCTTTTCTAATGTGTCGGTAGTAGTGACATCAATAGAGAATGATTGACAAAATAAATGCTGAAAATGGAATTGATTCTTCTGCATATTTTTACCAATTTTCAGAATTTTGTTCACCATATGATTTTTTCTCCTTTATTGTATAATAAATAACAAGTTTAAAAATTTCTTAAATTATATTAATAAGTTTTCTGATACAAATATTTACCTTTGAATTTTCATATTTAAATATAAAATATTTTAATATTTCAGAATTTGACAAAAGGTTTTTAATACAGTTTTTAATAAGGCAATAATGAATAAAATATTCTTGACCATTATAAATAAATATGCAATATTTAGAATAAGACAATTGTAAAATATTTATTTTATTCATGAACTTTTGTCCAGTTTCGATATTTTTTGGGAGAGGTGATAATTGAGGTAAATCTGAATATTTGTTAAAAAATTTTATAATTACATTTCTAGCTTTATTACTAAGATTATTTTCTATAACAAGTGTCATTAAATCTATATATGCCTTATTCAAAAAAATTTTTAAGAACAAAAAACTCAAAGTCTTAAATTTATTACTATGAAGAAAAGCGATACATACACTTTGCTGAGTTTTATCCCAGCAGACGATAAGGAAACATCAAAAGAGGTGTTAGTACTAGCATATCTAAAGAACATAGAAACTAACAGAATGCTAAAACTAAAAATTTTTAAGAAACTGACGCATCTTCCGAACTTGAGAAACTATCCTTCAAAATATATTACCTCTTTAATAATTTTTAAAGATGTAGAAGAAGCTGTACTGGCGACGACTCAACATCCGGAAGAAACTTTTATAATCAAAATAAACCAAAGTCAGCAAGTAAATAAAAAACTGCAAATTTGGGCGAAAGCAAAGTTTTGTAATATGCAAGAAATGAAGAAAGAAGTTCCAGGAGCATTTAACAGTATGAGTAATTTAAAATTAAGTAAAGATGACAAAGACTTATTTCATCAGCATACAGAAGAAATAGACATAGATGAAACTGACGTTATAGTAGAAATCTCTCCATCGGTTAATCTGGAAGTAACAAATTTTCAAAATTTAGAGGGAATAGGGGAAACTCAGCTAGATCCTGAAAATGATTGACAAGGAGAGAATACACAAAATTCTCTAAAAAAGATTAAAATAAATTACATAAAAAATTATGGTACTACGGTGAATAGTATCCCTTTAGAAAAAGACAGGAGATTTGATAACACAATTACAACTGGTTTATCAAGTAATATGTCAGGGTCAGAAATACAAGGGAATAGTATAGAAAATTCTAGATATAATATAAATAAACCAACATGGGAAAATTATGACAAATACCTTAAAAATTATTACGATGCTAAGAGCTTAGCAGTTTTTTTGACAAAAAATGTATAAGAGCTACGCCCCTTCGAAAAAGAAGGCTTTAAAGAATACTTTGATAATAAAATTAGAGATAAATCCCTCTTTGGGGCCGCCCTCGAAGATTAGAGCCAGCGCATGTAAAAGAATGGTTCGAAATTTTGAACAAAGAAGTATCTCAATTTAAAGTAGATAATTTTGATAATAACTTGATAGAAGAAGATAAAATAATAACATACAAAGATTGGAAAAATATAAAGATACAATTAAGGAAACAAGTTATGTGGTGTTATTATTATAGTTTAGATTTTAAAAAAATGGAGGGTCGGGAAATTGCTAACTTGTTAATTTATTTGGTGTATTTTGTGTTGAATCCGGGCGAGAGACCTAAAAGAGAGAACTTCTCCTATATGCAGTTACGTAAAGATTGTCAATTTACGTTTAAAAGTCATCAAATTATGAAAAAAGAATTACCGCACAATCCGGCAGAATTAAATAAAGAGGTTAAAAGGAAATTAGATAACATCAACTGACCTATAACAGATGAACTAGAGGGAGGCGAGTTTTTTAGAATACTTGATGTACTCAAAACTATACTTGCATGCAAAATTATTTTGGGGCCCCGAAATTGCAATTTTGGGGAAAAAAGTCGAAATAGATTTTTATAGAAGACGAAATTATTTTACTTAAAATCCGAAATTTTTTGACCACCCAGATTTATTCTTTGATTAAAGATACATATAACTGGATACTTTTTTTACTTCCATATATAGAATAAATTCTGCATAAATCTCAAAAAGTCAAAATACCTCAAAAATCCAAAATCAATTTTGGGAACATGTATACTCAAAACGCATTATTACTTTGACAGAATACCAGTTACATATTATCGCTCGAAATTAGATTTATCTGGTAATCTACATAACCTTGACAGATTAATAGTGTGTAAAGGAAAGTTTCCAATTACAAATAGTCAGGAAATGGCTAATCTCAGAAAATACAAATCAGAATTAAGAAGATATTATATGTTAGACCGCCGGTTACCACAAAGATAGCAGATAGACGAAAACCACTACCAAATGATTATAAAGAAATCAAAGGAGAGTGCACAAATTATCTACCATGGAAATATGCTGTAATTAACAATTTTACGTATAACGATTTAATAGAAAAATTAAGAAAAGAATATATATTCAGTGGGCTGCCAACAACTTATTTTTACCAACCTAGCAGACTCCCATTGAATACAGATGCAGTGACGATACCAAATCACATTAAACTGTCAATTTGTGACAAAAAAAACATTAGAATTTTGGTTGAATATCTAAGACCATTATATACGTTTATTACAAAAGATCTATCTAAACAATGGATTGATGTACTAGAAGATAACAGAGAGATACTACCAGAAGATATAGACAGTGTCAATAGGAAAGCAGGAGTCCAGCTACCAATTAACAGAGCAGATTTGAAAGAGACAGTTGATAAAATAAGGGTGCATTACAAATTCAAATGGATTCCTTCCACGTGGATCAAAGAAAAGTATGAAGGTAAAGAAATTTTACCAAGCGTTGATACAGTTATTACAGAAATGGCAAAGAAAACAGAAGAAGTAATGGTATTACCTATTACAGATAGAGTAAAGGCCTCAAATACAATCAAGTTATTACATAAATTTTATAATTTTAAATATTTGTCAAATGAATTTTTTCGTATCCCAGCAATTGCAAATCCAGTATTTAGGAGTCAGGAGGATATTTTCTTCTTATAAGAGTGTTAATATAAGTAATAAAATTTGGTATGGGGAGTGGATAGAAAGAGGATCATTTAATTTTAGGTTTTTTACAGGGTTGTTTAAGGATTATACATATATTAAAAAAGATAAAACACATAAAAAATATTATTATTTTTATTATTTTAAAATTAAAAGAAATATCAGAAAATTAAGTAAAACTATAGGGCTAGGTTTTTTTGTTAGATATATAGGATTAGGTAGACATTACAAAGAATCTAATAAAGGTGGGTATGGTCCGACAAAAGACAATAATAATAAAGAGACTACTAGAGACACTACTAACAAATTCAGAATAGCGACACAAAATATTTGTGGGTTTTCAGACCCAGCAAAACAAAATCAATGGGTACAAGCGTGCATAGAAGAAGAGTTTGATATTATTGGGCTAACAGAAACTAAAATAAAACCACGACAGGAGAAAGTTGTATCAAGGAATTTGAAAAGGGTACTAGGTCCTGATAACAACAGCATATATGAATCCTTTTGGTCATTATCAGAGCAATCACAGGATGCTGGTATAGGAATCATGATTAAGGAGACATTGGCAAAACATGTATTTAAGATTGAAAAGATGGAAGGATATGCGTTAGGAGTGGAGTTTGCCTTTAAAAATAGCATTAAACTTAATGTTCTAGTAATTTACTATCTAGCTGGTCAACAGAAGAGAACTCTTAGACTTAAATTAACTCAATGGGTGTTAAAAAGGATACACAATGGTTTAGATCCCAATTATTTTCAGCTCATAATAGGAGATTTTAATGCAGTAGTTAACCCCAGTATTGACAGATCCAGGATCAATCTTACACAACATAGAGGTTCAATGGCGGAAACAACAATGCTTCGACACCTGCAGAATTATAATTGTATAGATTCTTTTAGAGCATGTAATAACAGGCAAGTAGGCTTCACTTGGTTTTGTAGGGGAGATAGTCATATTAAAAGTAGAATAGACATGATTTGGATATCGAGTAATCTGTTAGAAGCTTTGGAAGATACGAAAGTGAAAAATAAAGAGTTAGAAGCCCGAAGCGATCATAAATGTATAGTAATATAATTAAAACAATTTTTTGTTCAAGGAAAGATTACTATGAGTGAACAAGTAGACAGACGTAATATCTATGTTGCGAAAAATGTCAAGGAAAAGGCATGGGTTAAATTTGGAGAGATGGTTGATAACAGATTGGATAAATCGAACTTTTCTAACCGGCGAACAGTTGAAAAACAGTGGAATATCATTAAGGAAACCATTTTTGAGGCCGCTAGTAAGACAATCCCCAAAAAAAGAGTAGTATCAAATAAAAAGGGTGCAGATCAATTCATTTCCCCTAATGATATCTCTTACAGATTAATGAATGGGTATCACAGATTGTTCAATCAAACGAGAACGTATTTTTATTAACCATTTGATGATAATAGAGAACAAGTTAAAAGTAATATTATTAAAACCATCAAGACCATAAGTGAAATAACTGGAGAAACCTCAGAGGAAATTCATTAGAATGCAAGTTTGGACGAAATGAAGTCTTGGTTGCTGGTCACAAAAAGAAAATTTCACACTTTTCAAAAGATCTACAAGTCAAAGTTAGATAAAAAGAAACAACAGATAATCAAAGAAGTGGTAAAAAAACGTCTTTTAGATTTCATAAATAATCAGAAACGAATAATTAACAATATGCTAAGCAGAAACAAAAGAACAATAATTTCTGACAGTGTCATAATCAATGAGCACGGAAATTCAACATTAGTTTCAGATCCTGAGGAAGTGAAAAGTCATATAACGTCGTCTTTCGAGAAATGGATAAGGAAACGAGAGATAACAATTGACGAGCTAAATGAGTTTTGGTATAATGTTTTTAAACCAAAGAATAAGATTGATCAACAATGATACGAAGAAACAATAGCTCCTTTTACAATGGAGAAATTAACATCATGTATAGTAGCAACAAATAATATTAGTACACCGGGACAGTCAGGCATACCTTATTTTTTCTTCAAACATCTAGGGCATACTGCGTTAACTTGCGTATTACAAATGTTTAATACGATTTTAAGTACAGGTGTTACGCCTAGAGACTAGTCACTAGGTAATTTATTCCCAATTCCTAAACCTTCAGACTAGCAAAAAGATATTAATAAAACATGGCTGATAACACTGTTAGAGACGAGCAGGAAAATATTTATGAAAGCGATTACCAGAAGACTAAGCAAAGTTATGACGACAAAAAAAGTTTTGAATTCAAATAATTGGGTAGCGTTATCTAGTAGAAATACGCATGATTCGATACATATCCTTAACAATGTAATGGAGGAAGCGAGAGAATTTAAAAAAGAAGCGTGGTTCTTTTTTCAAGATATTTCAAAAGCATATGACTCGATGAGTAAAGATTTTTTATATGAAGCTATGAAAAGGATCAAAATTCCAGAAAAACTAGTCAAAATCATAGATAGTGTATTGGAAAGCCGACAATTTGTTTCTTTAAATCTAAACAAAGATGCCCCACGATTGCTTTGTGGTACCGGAAGTAAGGGCGAATTTGCAACAATTAATGGAGCCGGAAAAACGTCACAATCATCCTTGCAAAAATATTGGAACCGGCCTAGCGAACGTGAGAATATCACACTTTTTCAGCTTTATTCAAAATACAAATTTTTGAATAATCAATGGAAACCCTGTGAACGCGAAAATATTGTACATATTTGGCCGCGACCATCACCTCAGATTGATGGTCCTCAATGGGAAGAATTTTGCCGTTTAAAAGTTCTGCTCCATGTAAAACATCGAAGTATTGAGCAGTTTACCATAAATAATACTGTTCCTTGGTCATACCTTTTCGAGCTTTACAGTGAAGAGATTGGAAACGATCCTAATAACTTGCTCGGTTCTCCTATAAGAAGAACAGAAGATGTTACTATTAATGAGGAAGATGAACAAACAGATGATGAGTATGAATATGAGAGGAAGATACGATCTGAATGGATGTTGTTAGCAGAAATGAGTCCAAATACAATCATAGATAAGTATTCAGATTTGGGTTCACATAAAATTGATAAGAATCATGATTGGATTGGTGACATAAGGAAACGTCACCCCACCATCAACTTTGAAGATGTGACTACTTTTCTGCAACAAGCTCGTGAAGAAAATGTTTTAGATTATGATGAATTAAATAGTTCAGTAAATTTTGAAACTTTAAATCAAAAGCAGAAGGCAATATTTAAACAGATTGAAGAGCATTACCTTTCCATCATCAAAGGTCATAATCATATAGAACCTCTTAGAATTATTGTCATGGGAACGGCTGGAACCGGGAAATCGTATCTAATTAAAGTAATTCAGTGTTCACTCAATATGATAGCAAGAAGCCATAATAATGATGCCAGGTCCCCTTTACTTGTGCTCGCTCCAACCGGGGTTGCAGCTTTTAATATTCAGGGGACCACGATCCATTTGGCTCTAAATTCGATATAAGTGGTGAACGGCTGAAACAACTACAAAAAAGAATGGACGGTATACAGTACATCATCATTGATGAAAAAAGTATGGTTGGGCGTAAAATGCTCGCCTTAATTAATATGCGGTTACGGCAGGCATTTTCTGAACAGAAAAATCAACCCTTTGGTGGTAAATCTGTCATTTTGATTAGAGATTTTGGACAACTTCCACCTGTGCTCGATGAACTAATGTATTCGCAATCCGCTAGGCATGATCCAGTATCAAACGATGGTATGATCACATACAAGCAATTTTCGGAGATCTATAAGCTCAATGTTATCCAGCGTCAATCTGGTGACTCTGAGGATCAACGCAATTTTAGAGATATTTTGTTACGTTTACGTGATGGAGAGTCTACAATAAATGATTGGAAAATACTTACTATACGAGTTGCGGATTCATCTAGTGTGGACGTTGAACAATTCCTAGATGCTACATGTATCCTGCCTCGAAAGACTGATGTTGATGAAGTTAATTTGAGTAAACTTCGAGCTCTAAATTGTCCTATTGCCCAAATCCATGCTGTGCATGCTGACGGCGGTCGTGAAGCGTCTAAGGCCGATTCTAATATAGCAAAAAGTCTTGAAGTTTGTCTGCTACTTGCTAAAGGCGCGCGCGTCATGCTTAGAGCTAATTTATGGACAGAAGCAGGATTAGTAAATGGTTCAATGGGAACCATTCAAGAAATTTTGTTTGAAGGTCAAGGCCCACCTTCTCTTCCGAATGCTGTCCTTATTGAATTTGACGGTTATACTAGTCCTGCTATTACAACTACGGATGGAAAAAGACTTATTCCCATAGTACCAATTAGACAAACTTGGGAATCTAAAAGTATACTTTGTTCTCGCCTGCAGCTTCCTATTAATCTTGCGTGGGGTATAACGGTACATAAGAGCCAGGGACTAACGTTGCCAAAGGCCATAGTAGGTCTTGGAGAAAGAGAATATGTTGCTAGCCTCTCTTTTGTCGCAATGTCTCGAGTCCATACTCTCAAAGATCTTCTTTTCAGACCGTTTTCTTTTGAAAGGCTTTAACGCATAAAAAATTGTAGGAGATTGACTGAGAGAAAAAATGAAGAGGAACGTTTAGTTTCTTTGAATTAGTCAAAAATAATTTTAAAGCTACTTAGCTTTTTTTAACTTTTTTTTTAAACTTTTTATAAGTTCGTGTATTTATAAATATAATGATAATAATCGTGTAATATACATCCGGAATTATATAGAGGCGTTCTAGGACGCTATATATACGAAACGTCCGGAGAACGCACTAGAACAGTGCGTTCTAGTACGCTATATATACGAAACGTTCGGAGAACGCACTAAAACGGTACGTTCTAGTACGCTATATATACGAAACGTTCGGAGAACGCACTAGAACGGTGTGTTCTAGTATGCTATATATACGAAGCGTTCGGAGAACGCACTAGAACAGCATATTTAATATGCTATATGAACGTAGGTGGTGTTCGTAGGACGCTATAGATCAGTGTATTTTAGACACACTAGAACGTTTATATTTAATTCCTGATATATAATGATTGATTATATAATAAAAATAATTGATAATCAATAATTGATCATATATAATATAAATATTATATATTGTCACGTGCCGGACAGACGGACAAAATTTTGCTCAAGTACTCTAGTGTATACAATCTCGTGACATGTAGCGGTCACATGTAATATCATACAACTATACATTGTCACGTGCTGGACAGACGAACAAAATTTTGCTCAACTCTCTAGTGTATACGATCTCGTGACATGTATTTGTTGTTTAGCGGTCACATGTAATATCATATCAATAAGGTCACGTGCTGGACAGACGGACAAAATTTATTGAAGTCTACTATGAAGTCTACTACTATACCTGAAAATATAAGTCCTATGCTATGCTCCAGACAATAAGCATATTTATTCACAATATTGTAAGCGAAATAAGGCAAATCGGCAATATCAAAATTTGGTTAACTTTCGGCTGATTGTTAAAAAAAAATTGGCTTTTAGAAATTTTAGAAAATTTTGAAGTGATTTTTAAGTTTCGACCAAAATTCGGAATTTCCGAATTCATGCTGAAATTTATACAATATTTTGATGCTGTTTATTGTCGAAATGGACATTTCAGAAATATACTCTTTTCGCAAAAATTTATCTTAAATTCGATCATTAATAAATTTTAGCTAAAATTCAGAAATTCAGATTTTAGTTTCGACCAAAATTCAGAATTTCCGAATTCGCGCTGAAATTTATACAATATTTTGATGTCAATTTCGGAAATATACTCTTTCCACAAAAATTTATCTTAAATTCGATCATTAATAAATTTTAGTCAAAATTCGGAAATTCAGATTTTAGTTTTAACCAAAATTCGGAATTTCTGAATTTGTGCTGAAATTTATACAATATTTTGATGTCAATTTCGGAAATATACTCTTTCCACAAAAATTTATCTTAAATTCGACCGTTAATAAATTTTAGCCAAAATTTAGAAAATTTAATAAAATCTTTATCATTTCAGAAAAAAAATTACTGAATTCAGATGATTTTAATGCAAAATTTCTGATTTATCATTTATTTCTGATTTATTATGTATTTATGGAAATTTTAATAAAATTACATAATTCTAATCATTTCGGAATAAAATAAAAAAGATAATTTTTAGCGTAAATTATATTTTCTATTTATTGGATTTACTGCCAAATACTCTTTAGCATTTTTACGATCTGAAATTTTGTACTTAACCGGTACAAATCGTCCAAAAATGTAATGAACTAGAATAATACAATCTTAGCTTTTAGAATAAAATTCAGTATCCCATAATTCAACATTACATATTTGTTCTTTATTTATACTAAAATAGAACTGATTCTTGATTTTTCTATACTAACGAATATATGTTAGATAATAATTTTCTATATTTATTCTATTTGTACTTATTTCATAAACAAAAAAGAACTGAATTTGACTTGAATAAATATCAATATTATCATCTTCAGATGCAAATTTAACTAGAATATATGAGCTTTTTTGGTGTCTAGGTGAAAATGTTGAACCAAATATTTCGGAACCAATTCGACAGCGACAATATTTGTTTATTTTTAATGGAATTATTATTGAATTTAAAGAATCGGTTTCAAATGGCTTCCGAAATTTCAAGTTTTCATATGTATCATTATAATAAGCAATCATTAGATTTAAAATTCCATCTGCCGAAAGTGGAATATTTTCTGAAAATGGTTTCAACATTTCACCCGGAAATGGTTCTTTTCCAGAAATAGTTGATTCTTGAATTGNGCTGAAATTTATACAATATTTTGATGTCAATTTCGGAAATATACTCTTTCCACAAAAATTTATCTTAAATTCGATCATTAATAAATTTTAGTCAAAATTCGGAAATTCAGATTTTAGTTTTAACCAAAATTCGGAATTTCTGAATTTGTGCTGAAATTTATACAATATTTTGATGTCAATTTCGGAAATATACTCTTTCCACAAAAATTTATCTTAAATTCGACCGTTAATAAATTTTAGCCAAAATTTAGAAAATTTAATAAAATCTTTATCATTTCAGAAAAAAAATTACTGAATTCAGATGATTTTAATGCAAAATTTCTGATTTATCATTTATTTCTGATTTATTATGTATTTATGGAAATTTTAATAAAATTACATAATTCTAATCATTTCGGAATAAAATAAAAAAGATAATTTTTAGCGTAAATTATATTTTCTATTTATTGGATTTACTGCCAAATACTCTTTAGCATTTTTACGATCTGAAATTTTGTACTTAACCGGTACAAATCGTCCAAAAATGTAATGAACTAGAATAATACAATCTTAGCTTTTAGAATAAAATTCAGTATCCCATAATTCAACATTACATATTTGTTCTTTATTTATACTAAAATAGAACTGATTCTTGATTTTTCTATACTAACGAATATATGTTAGATAATAATTTTCTATATTTATTCTATTTGTACTTATTTCATAAACAAAAAAGAACTGAATTTGACTTGAATAAATATCAATATTATCATCTTCAGATGCAAATTTAACTAGAATATATGAGCTTTTTTGGTGTCTAGGTGAAAATGTTGAACCAAATATTTCGGAACCAATTCGACAGCGACAATATTTGTTTATTTTTAATGGAATTATTATTGAATTTAAAGAATCGGTTTCAAATGGCTTCCGAAATTTCAAGTTTTCATATGTATCATTATAATAAGCAATCATTAGATTTAAAATTCCATCTGCCGAAAGTGGAATATTTTCTGAAAATGGTTTCAACATTTCACCCGGAAATGGTTCTTTTCCAGAAATAGTTGATTCTTGAATTGTTCTCGAATATATCCAGAATCTTCTCATTTCATCATGACCAAATTGATCCATTTCTGAAAGAGATCTGACGGATTGATGAGTATTAAGAATTTCTAGGCCTTTTGAATTATTTTCAGTATATATCATCTCATTTATTCTATTGTCATTGATTAATCGACGCATTAGCTCTAGTTCGATTTGCCAATGACTATTGGACAATGAACCTAATAAGCAAAAAATCAGAAAAAAATAATCAAAAAATAATAATCAAAAAATAATAATCAAAAAATAATAATCAAAAAATAATAATCAAAAAATAATCAAAAAATAATCAAAAAATAATCAAAAAATAATCAAAAAATAATCAAAAAATAATCAAAGTATATTAATTTACCAAGTATTCTATTTATTCTTTCAAATGAAAAGCACCAAAAAGCATATAATGGACTAAAATCGTGCGAACATGTGCTTAAATGAAGTGACAAGTGAAGATTTGGTGTTATTACATTTCTTCCATATTTTTTCTCAATTAACGTTACAACATCTACTATTTTCTTATGAATTTCATCTAAAGATTTAGTTTCTAGAATTCGATTTACAAAAAGATGACAAATTCGAACAAAATATGTAAGAATCTTCCTATCTACTTCTTCTAAATACTCCCAAAGTATTACAGTAACATAAATTGAAATAAAGATTCTCCATTGATCAGCAGTAAAATTAGAAAAACCTTCACCACAATAGATTTTTCCCAGAATTCGACCCAAATCGGCGGAAACTTGAAATTCATTCATTTTTTTTTGAATATTATTTAAATTATTTGATAATAAAACTCCCATATCTACCCAAATTCATTTCACGATCCATTTTGCAATACTCAAAAATAAACAATGTATCGGATCAACTGTTATAAATCGAATTGGGTCAAAATAAGGTAAGCGTAACAATTCTGACCATCTTACTCCACTATTTTTTGTAAATTTTTTTCTAGCAGAATCCAAATTGTAACCTCTCCATTTTAAAGCATTTTCAAGATGCTTGGATGAATTTTTTGCAATAAACCAATTGTCCATATCATCCATCCCAGCGAAATTATGTTGCTGATTTTCGTAATTTGCTTTTTTTTCACATTGATGACAAGATACTAATGTCGAAATGTGACCACAAATTTTTCTAGCAGCAGGTACATCACAAGAAACTAATATTAAAGCTGCCCAGATTTTCTTTCCATTCGGACAATTATTTGTCTTATTTAGAATGATTCCATTCCAAAGTAATTCCAATTCGTCTACAATTGGTGCCAAATAATGATTTATTTTATGTAGGCTAACTTCATTTGGACCCGGCAATAGTCCAAGAATTAGTAGATTTTCGCGTTTAAATCGGATATATCTGGGCAGATTACAAATTGCGGCATAAATTACTCCAGTACTATGAATAGTACCATCGTAAGATTGAAACCAATCAAGATTTATCATTAAACTAAGATGTGAATCCGCTGTCTCATTTCGGAAGAAATTTGGTGAATTTTCGTCATTTGTTTCTTTGAAACTCTTCCAAATTTGACCATCATGAATGTCTGATAAAATTTCATCAGAGTTCGTTCGATTTAACCAATGTCGAAGGAAATTTTCGAAATTTGGACGATTATAAAATGCCATTAATTGTTGTCGAATTCCGGCAAATGGATAAACCAATTTGAATTTTAACTTAAATCTATCCATTGTTGGAACTTGTTCGGATAATATTGTTTGGCATTGGCGATTTCGTCTAGTTGCTGAATTTGGAAATTCGACGTGCCGACATTTCATGACGGAATTGGTATTATTTTCTTTATAATCTTCCACTTCTTGCTTATTATAAAGCTTATGGCATTTCAGACATGTAGGAAAAGAGTAAAAATCATCTCTTAATCCAAGTTCTTTTTTTGTCATATATATTGAATTAGGAAAAGTATCAAATTCAGAATTACCGATTTCTGATAACAACAATTTAATGAACTTTATTAACGATTCTGTGGCAGTTTCAGGTAAGTTGAATTTTATCCGAAAGCTCATTATCCATAATAGAATCCATAGATATGAATTATTATTTGTCGATTTTGGATTAATCGGTTCATCAGGATCATAATTTGGTGATGAATAATCTTCGAAAATATTAGAAAATTCATCAGCCGATTCCTCTTCACTTTCGATACTTATTTCCTCCATTTTTTCCATTTCATCTTCAGAAGAAATATTTAAAACTTCTTTATCAGCGATTATATTAGAAATTTCAACTGAAATTGGTTGATTTGTATGTCTTTTTGGATGTATTCTAGGCAAAAAGGTAAGATTTGGGATGTCATCCTTTTCTATTTCTAGTAGATTAACATCTTACGTAAGTGTAGTTGATTTTGATGATGAAGATTCATCAATTTCTTCGATTTCTTGCTGATTTTGGAAAGATTCTATTGAAATTTTTGATGACTCGTTAGACAAATCATGAATCACCTTTGTGTGAGGATCTATTAATCTTCCATTACATTTCGGACAATTACATAAAACTAATCTACTACTACTTGATGATTGATTTGAGGTTGATTCTTCACCAAGTATATTAGAAATTGATCTATTTCTACTATTTCTATTTCTATCCAAAGATGTATCATCTTCATATAATACAGAAGCTAATAATCTTTTTATTACCATTTTTTCCTAAATTAATATTATTTTTTCTAAATTATTTTTGAAATTTTTTAAAAAATAAAAAGAAATATTCTAAAAATATTCTAAAAATATTCAAAAAATCAATATATAATAAGATCAGAAAAAAATCAATAAGATTTCTGAATCCGAAATTATTTTGATGTAAGAATAGCGTAAGAATAGTGTAAAAATAGTGTAAGAATAATGTAAAAATAGCGTAAGAATAGTGTAAGAATAATGTAAAAATAGCGTAAGAATAGTGTAAGAATAATAAAATTTGCAAATAAAAGTATCTTTTTTTCACTCTTACTTTAATTCATTACTTTCCCAATTACTCTCTAAAACATTCAATTACTTTCTGAAATATACTTGATTACATTTTTTTCTATTTTTTGTTATACTTTTTTTATACTTTTTTCATTCTGCTTTTTTCTTCTACTTTTTATATATTTTTATATACTTTTTTCATTTTATTTTTTCACGCTTTCTCTTTTTTCCTTTTTTTTTCATTCTTCTTTCTCTTTTCTCCTTTTTTTTCATTCTTCTTTCTATTATTTCTTATTTTTTCTTTCTTCTTTCTATTATTTCTTATTTTTTTTTTCTTTCCACTTATTTTTTCTTATAATGTCTCAAGAATCGCGAACACCGCGAATTCATATAAAAAGACGCGTTGAGCTTTCTTTATACATATTGCCCAAATCCCAAATTATTTGGGATTTGAGACGCCAAAATGCACAAATTACTAGTATTTGGGATTTGGGATTTGGGATTTCGGCAAAAAATACTAATTATAATTTGGGATTTGGGATTTGGGATTTCGGCAAAAAATACTAATTATAATTTGGGATTTGGGATTTGGGATTTCGGCATTTGGGATTTCAGCATTTGGATTTTGAATTTGGACGGCAGGTATAGCTTTCTTCTTTGCAAAATGAACCTTCTTCTGCTCATAATGAGCCAGAATTTTCTGAAACTTCTAAAAAAAGTGTTGATATCTCTTCTTTAAAAGAAAAATACAATATTCGTCTACCACGATCATATAAGGAACAGACTTCTGCTCCTCAAACTGTACACTTTTCAGAAGAACTTGAAAGTACAATTCCAGAGACAGTAGACGAATTAAAAACTGGTAAATACTTGTATATATTCTATTTACTGCATTGTTTCCGAAATGAGCTCTGTTTCACAAAATATGCTTCTGGATTTTATTTCATTTTCAGAAAATCAAAAATTAAAAAAGGAAATTGCCGAACTTAAAAGGCAAAACTCTCAAATGGAAATTGATTTTGAAGAAAAATTAGAAAAAAGTCAAGAAAATATAAACCAAATGAAGAAAGAAATAGATTTTCTGGCTAATATAAATCAACAATTCGGTGCTGAAAATGATCAGCTCATAAAAAATCTTGATCGATTTTGAAAATATCGAATTCCGGAATCTATTTCAGTAAAATCCAGTTCAGGTGATTCTGGTACTGAATCTGAAATAATTTCTTCAAAACATCCAAAAGGACGAAAATTAAAATCCAAAAAAATCGCCAAAACAAACAAAAGAAAAAGAGTATTTGACAATGATTCAGAAGAAGATACTGAATCAGATGATGAAAAGAATAAAAAAGACGCCAGGATTAGTAATTCGGTTAGCATTCAGAATGTGGTTTTAAGCAATTTCTTACTATTTTTTTTTATTTTTTTTATTTTTTACAGAATGAAATGAAAACAATCATAAAAACAATTAATTCCGAATTTAGTCTTAACTACGACCAAACATTTACTAGTGCAAATAATTGCGAAATTTGTCGCAAATTAATACCAGAATTACAAAAATCGTTAGCACCGAAATTTAGACCTTTAGTTACGCAGTTAATGAAATGGCTCAATAGTATACATAAATCTCGACGAGCCACTGCGCGAATGCATAATTCTGGAAAACTTCTGAAAGATCTTTGTCGTGTACATGCCAACAATCGGCAAAATGATGTATATAATTTATTATTTACAGTTATTACTTTTATTATGTCAATTATATACTAAATTATATGATTATATTCTGAATTTAGAAAAAACTTCGTCGTATTAAAGCGGCAAAAGAATTATTTAGAAAAAATAATCTTAATATTACAGACTATGATAAAGAATCATTATTGCGAATGTTGGCGGATCGCGCCTTTCATTCACCAGAAATGTCCAATACCGACGAAGAAGATCATTCGAAAACAGTAGTAAATGTTTATGATCTTTCCTGGCGGTCTGCGGAGGTTAGTATTTATTTCTGAAATGTTACCGAAACCTATTCTTTTTTTTATCAATTTATTAATGATAATATTTATTTCAATTTATTACCGAAATATTACTAATACTTATTTTTTCTCTTTTTTTTTTAATATTATATATATCTTTTTATTTATTACCGATTTATTATTGATTTATTAATGATATTTATTTCAATTTATTACCGAAATATTACTAATACTTATTTTTTCTCTTTTTTTTTTAATATTATATATATCTTTTTATTTATTACCAATTTATTATCGATTTATTAATGATATTTATTTCAATTTATTACTGAAATATTACTAATACTTATTTTTTCTCTCTTTATTTTTAATATTATATATATCTTTTTATTTATTACCGATTTATTATCGATTTATTACTGATATTTTATTTTTTTTCTCTTTCCATTTATTACCGAAATATTACTAATATTTATTTTTTCTCTTTTTTTTTTAATATTATATATATCCTTTTATTTGTTATCGATTTATTACCGATTTATTACTGATATTTTATTTTTTTTTCTCTTTCCATTTATTACCGAAATATTACTAATATTTATTTTTCTCTTTTTTTTTAATATTATATATATTCTTTTATTTATTATCGATTTTTTACCGATTTTATTTTTTTCTTTTTCAATTTATTACCGAAATATTACTAATACTTATTTTTTTTCTCTTTTTTTTTAATATTATATATATCCTTTTATTTATTATCGATTTATTATCGATTTATTATTGATTTATTAATAATTTTTTTTATTACCGATACTTATTTTTTCTCTTTTTTTTTTAATATTATATATATCCTTTTATTTATTACTGATTTATTACTGATATTTATTTTTTTCTCTTTCAATTTATTACCGAAATATTACTAATATTTATTTTTTCTCTCTTTTTTTTTAATATTATATGCAAAAAATTATATTCTTTTATTTATTACCGATTTATTACTGATTTATTAATGATTTCTATTACCGAAATATTACTAATACTTATTTTTTCTCTCTTTTTTTTAATATTATATGCAAAAAAATTAATTTCTGATTTATTACTGATTTATTAATGATTTATTACTGATATTTATTTTTTCTCTTTCAAATTATTACCGAAATATTACTAATACTTATTTTTTCTCTCTTTTTTTTAATATTATATGCAAAAAAACCAATTTCTGATTTATTTCCGAAATACTTTTATTATTTAACAATTATTACTAATTTATTATTGATTTATTACTGAAATTTCCTTGATACTTATTTTTTTTTTAATCTATTTTCACGTAATATTTAGCCAAAACACTTGCTCAGAAATGTACTTGATCCCCAATCAGCTTCAAGTACTACTGCTCAATTACAACGGAAACAAAACTATTCCGATGAAATTCAGCGGTACGATTTCCCCCCTCCGGCGAAAGCCCCTAACTGGACATGTAATGAACAAGAAGATGTCATTTATGACATCGAATTTGTGCAAACGGAGGGGGAAGATGAGCCGAGTTTTGCTAGTACTTCTAGTTCAAAAATTTTGGCCGAACAATAATAATTTCAATAAGTATATAATATATAGACATTTATTAATATATTTTAGGATATTTTAATATTATTTTTATTATTTTTAATGATTATTTTTAGATTATTTAATAAAGAACATTAGCCATTTTCGTTTACTTACCGGATTTTAACCAATTCTTGAATATTTGTTTCTGATTTCTATTAGAATTTTAACTAAGTTTTCTTTCCGATTTTTTGAATATTTCTTTCTGATTTCTAGAATTTTGACCAAGTTTACTTACTGGATTTTAACCAATTCTTGAATATTTCTTTCTAATTTCTATCAAAATTTTGACCAAGTTTACTTACCGGATTTTGACCAATTCTTGAATATTTCTTTCTGATTTCTATCGGAATTTTGATCAAGTTTATTTACCGGATTTTGAATATTTCTTTCTGATTTCTATCAGAATTCTGAATAAATTTACTTAATTTACTTACCGTTTTCTTTCCGATTCTTGAATATTTCTTTTTGATTTCTATTAGAATTTTGACCAAGTTTACTTACCGTTTTCTTTCCGAATTTGGAATATTTCTTTCTGATTTCTATCGGAATTTTGATCAAGTTTACTTACCGGATTTTGATCAATTCTTGAATATTTCTTTCTGATTTCTAAATTTTGACCAAGTTTATTTACCAGATTTTGAATATTTCTTTCTGATTTCTATCTGAGTTCTGAATAAATTTACTTACCGGATTTTGAACAATTCTTAAATATTTCTTTCTGATTTCTATCAGAATTTTGAATAAATTTACTTACCGGATTTTGAATATTTGTTTCTGATTTCTATCAGAATTTTGAATAAATTTACTTACCGGATTTTGAATATTTCTTTCTGATTTCCATCAGAATTCTGAATAAATTTACTTACCGTTTTCTTTACGAATTTTGAATATTTCTTTCTAATTGCTATCAGAATTTTGAATAAATTTACTTACCGTTTTCTTTCCGATTTTTGAATATTTCTTTCTGATTTCTATCAGAATTTTTATTACCGAATTTTTGCCGATTTGCTGCCAATCGGCATAACAATCGGCAAAAAAAAAAAGAAAAATTTCGTCTGACTTTCGGTTATATTTCAGCTGAAAATCGCACAACCGAATTTTAGCCGAATTGGACCATTTCGACTAGTGTTAATGATCTCAGTATTTGTTTTAATAATTAAATTATACTTGCACGCAAAATTATTTTGGGGCCCCGAAATTGCAATTTTGGGGAAAAAAGTCGAAATAGTTTTTCATAGAAGACGAAATTATTTTACTTAAAACCCGAAATTTTTTGACCACCCAGATTTATTCTTTGATTGAAGATACACATAACTGGGTACTTTTTTTACTTCCATATATAGAATGGATTCTGCATAAATCTCAAAAAGTCGAAATACCTCAAAAATCCAAAATCAATTTTGGGAACATGTATAAATTAAATAACTTGCTGTTTAATCTCGTTATCTTGCATAAATATAGCCTTGCTTAGTGTTCTGAGCTTGAATTCTTAGTGAATTAGTATTAAACTTAGTGTTTACCCTTATAAAATTTCACCCTGCCTCTTTCACCTTAATTTCGCAATACCTTAATTCCTTCCCAATTATACTTTAATAATAGTATAAATCCTTCAGCTTTAGTAAATTAAGTATAGTGCTGTGTGTCTTATACAAATTAATTCCTGCTAATAGTTGTCTGTTTCCGTCATTTATTTGGAAGGTAAATCACAGTCAACAGTGGAGAAATAATTGATTTATATAAAGGAAAAAAACATACACAAAAGCAAATTATTGAAATATTAAAGCATCCCAAGTCAACTATAGGAGATATTATAAAAAAATATAATGAACAAGGTCTGACTTCTACAATATCATGTTCTGGTAGACCTAAAATTCTATCAGAATGTGACAATAGGCATTTAATAAAAATAACAAAAAACAATAGAAACAAAACTTTAGAAGAAATTACTGAAGATTTTAATGAAATAATAAATAAACCAGTTTCTTCTAGAACAATACAAAGAACTATTCATCAAGAAGGTTATAGTGGACATGTTGCCAAGAAAAAATCCTTTATTTCTGAAATAAATCAAAAAAAAAGATATGAATAGTATAGAATGCGAAAAAATTGAATTACAGAATGGAATTCAATTATTTGGGTAATGATCCAGATTTGAAATTTTTAATAATGATTTACAAAATTGGGTTTCACTTAAAAAAGATGAAAAATACAAAGTTGATTGTTTAAAATCAACTGTTAAAAATTCAGAAGGTGTTATGGTTTGGGGATGTTTTTGCAATAATAAAATAGGTCCTTTGGTGTTAATTGAAGGAACACTTAATTCTGATGGATATATAGAATTACTTAAAGAATATTTGATTACATTTTTAAATAATTTAGGAGTAGAAAATCATATTTTTTCAAGATGACAATCTTCCATGGCCTGCACAAAGTCCTGACCTTAATCTGATTGAAAATCTGTGGAATATATTGGAAAGAAAGGTTAAAAAACACAGACCTATTTCAAAAAATAAGAAAGAATTTTTTGAAGTATTAAAAGAAGAATGGAATAAAATTGATAAAAATCAACTTATTAGATTAGTAAAAAGTATGCCAAGAAGAGTAAATACAGTAATAAAAAATAAAGGAAACCCAACTAAATATTAAATAATACTTAAAAAATTTATTAATAATAATTTTTATGTGACAAGAATTCAAAAAATATATTAATATATAACAAATGTAACACTAATTAACATTGTCAATTCCAATCTTATTCATGTGGTAGATATTTAAAAAAAAATAAATGGCTAGTTTTTGTTTTAAAAAACAATTATACATTTATTATATTTTTTATTTTTTTATTGATAGCAATAAAAATATTATTGTTTTTGATGTATTGTCCATTTATATATCAATTAGAAAAGTCAAAAAAAAAATTAACTCATCAATTTTCAATTTATTTTTGCGCAATTTATAAACACAAGTAATAAATAATTACAAATATTTTGATTTTTAAAATATCAAAACAATAGTATTTTAATTTGTTTTAAATGATTACATACTGGTCTGTTTTAATTTAAATAAAAGCTATACTCTATGGTTCCAGTGATCAAATGAAACAAAAAAGATATAAAATATAATAAAATGAATAAATAAATAATTTAGAAAAAATATCAAAGCTATACAATAAATTTCCTCAAAGATTAATTTTCTTGAATTTCATTTTCTTCAACTTTTTCAACTATACAAAATTTTAATATTGTTAATTTATTTAAGTAAATATATTAAACAAATAATTCAAAAAATATAATACTCACTTATATCATCAGGAATTACAAAATTCCATTGTTTTGTATCTTAAATAATAATTAATTTAAATATTTTATAAAAAATTATTTTTATTGTAAAAAATATATGTACTTACCATGTGCTTCAAATTTTTTTGATTTTACAAAAGGCAAATGTCTACTTGTATATATTGCTTCTGAATGTTTTACATTTGGATCATATTGGATAAAATTCTTGTTTGATTTATTTGCTACATTAATTTGTTTGTTTACTTGTTTTCTTATTTCAATATTATTATAATCATTATAAGATTCAAGTTGAGATCTCAATTCTTTAGCAGTTGCACGATTGGGAGGTTCAAAATTCCAACATTTTTCCATTATTTCTTTGAGAAATTGAGGAATTTCACACTTAATTTCAGGTTTAAGCCCTTCACAAATACCCATTGCAAGATTTTCATTATGTGGAATATTATAATATGGTGGCTAACTAGTTAGAACTTCTAACATAACCATATCAAAAGAATAAATGTCAGATGCTTTAGTGTATTCTCCTCTATTTAATGTCTCAGGTGCCATGCATGGAATTACACCATAAATATTTTCTGGATTATTTTTTTGTAACTGGTTTGCACAGTCCAAAATCAGTAATAAAACTTAAAGATAAAGTTTGACTAACTATATTACCAGGATGAAAATCTTTATGCATTAAACCCATTTCATGAATATTTGTAAGTCCAATTATAACTTTTGATAAAATATTATATTTTTTTTTCCAAGTTAATTTTTTAAACTTGTTATTCAACAGGTTTCGAAGACTACCATATTCTGCATATTTCATAACCATCATATGTTCATTTTTTGTTAGATTTTTAGTAATACCATATGTAGAAATTGCATTTTTACCTCGAAATTTAAGTTGATTATTAATCTAAAATATTTATTAGCATAAATAAAATACATTTAATATATGTTTAAAATATAATGTTAGTATGGTAAAATTTTAATAATATGAAATATTTACCTCTTGCAAAAAATCAATTTTATTTGTAGAATTATCAAGACTTTTTAAGCAAACATTTTGTTTTCCAGACCTGTTCCAATTTTTTACTTTATAATCCCAAGAATAAATAGGTCCATCAAGCCATTTTGCTTTATATGCTGTACCAAAACCACCTTTAGTAAGGTATGTGATATTCTCAAGTTTCTCAAATGGAATCCACTCAATAATATCTTGACGTTTATTTGCATTTAGTTGTATTTGTTGAATAAATTCATCAATTTCTTTATCTTCACTTGTCCATTTATCAAATTCATTTTGAAATTGTTTAGCATTACAGGGATGGCACCAATCTCTTCCAATATTTTTTTGATGGCATTTATCACATGTTCCATTACTAAAAAATATTATTGATAATTAATTAAAGAATTGTTATATGATATTGAATTAAATTAATTAAATTGAAACATTGATTTCAATAATTATGAATCTAAATACTCACTAACTATTAGTTTATGATAATTGATTAGAGAATTGTTATATGATATTGAATTAAATTAATTAAATTGAAACATTGATTTCAATAATTATGAATCTAAATACTCACTCGCTGTAATATAATTTATATTGATTAGTTTATGATAATTGATTAGAGAATTGTTATATGATATTGAATTAAATTAATTAAATTGAAACATTGATTTCAATAATTATGAATCTAAATACTCACTCGCTGTAATATAATTTATATTGATTAGTTTATGATAATTGATTAGAGAATTGTTATATGATATTGAATTAAATTAATTAAATTGAAACATTGATTTCAATAATTATGAATCTAAATACTCACTCGCTGTAATATAATTTATATTGATTAGTTTATGATAATTGATTAGAGAATTGTTATATGATATTGAATTAAA
>PQFF01000217.1:50755-72806 GCA_003547095.1 Diversispora epigaea
CACTAACTATTAGTTTCTGATAATTGACTAGAGAATTGTTATATGATATTGAATTAAATTAATTAAATTGAAACATTGTTTTCAATAATTATGAATCTAAATACTCACTCGCTGTAATATAATTTATATTGATTAGTTTATGATAATTGATTAGAGAATTGTTATATGATATTGAATTAAATTAATTAAATTGAAACATTGATTTCAATAATTATGAATCTAAATACTCACTCGCTGTAATATAATTTATATTGATTAGTTTATGATAATTGATTAGAGAATTGTTATATGATATTGAATCAAATTAATTAAATTATATAATCTAAATACTTACAAACTGTAATATAATTTATATTGTATTGATTAGTTTATAATTGATTAGGAAAATAATATCCAAATTATTATAGGTAATAAATTATAGTTGTAAAATAAGCTTATTATAACAATGTGCCTACTCTTCCAAATTTTCCGATTCTTCCAATTCTTTTGTTTCACCAATATCTTTCATTTCTTCCGTTTTTCTTGTTCCTTTCATTCCTTTCCATAATTTCTTTGACTTCTTCATTTCTCTCTTCAATTTCCTAAAATCTGAAAAAAATATTGCCAACGATCACATAATCAAATAAATTTATGCATGCATTTGTACAACAATTTCGAGATTGCTTGTATGACCCAAATCCGGATATCTTTTTATTTTTTTGAAAAATAAAAGCAATGCTACATAAACAATTTCTTTTCTTAAAAAATTTGCCAAATAAAGTATTATGCACCATTTATTTATATATTCTATTTATGTTCTACTGAAAATAATATTTTATTTATTTTATTTATACACATTGACATATAAATTTATAATTTGATACAAATTTCCAAACATAAATTTAAAACTATTAAGAATATTTGATATTTAAAAAAAATGTATATAAATTTAAAATTAAATACAAATGCATCTAAAACTATTAAATATATCTGAAACAAAAAAAAATAGAAATAGAAATGGAATAAGAATAGAAAAGAGTAAAAATAAAAGTAAAAATAAAAATAAAAATAAAATTGGAGTAAAAACGGAAGGAAAAATTAAGAACAACGGTCACTTAAATAAAAAAAACATGGTTATCATAACAATCTAGAATTATTCAATTTTTTACAAACACAGCCAGATAATAGCCACTTCTTCAAGAATTGATAGTCACTTCCCAATTAAAGAATTATCATATTCACTTCAACGCCACACCATAATTTTCAAAACTAAGACTCATTATCAGATGATCTAATTTTAACTCTTAACTGGATGAAAAGGTTGTTTATATTGTCAAAATTTGAAAAAAATACATTTGCACGAATGTCTAATATAAATTTTTACATTTATTTATAATTATTAAACAGGGCATGAACCAAAGCCACATATCACACCTGTCTAAATATTTGCACCTTTCACATGTCCATGTATGTTTAGATCTTATGATCATTTTCATTTAGCACAAAATAAAAATTATAGGAGTATCGTTTTGGGGAAATAATTAGCCGTATTTGTGCTAGTGTTCCAAGTCGAAATGGCTATAAGTCAGCCGATTTTTTTGAGAATAGGCTAATTAAAATTACCATATATGGTGATTTTTATTTATAAAGAGATACACAAAATCTGAGGATATAATTGGATAGACGGACAAAAAAAACATATTGATATAAAAAAAATTAAATAAATTTTATCAGTGATCATGAGTGCGGCGCGGTAATACTTAAATTATTTGAAAAAAAAAATTTATTTTATTTTATAATAAAAAAACAAGCGGTCTTGCTTTAGGGGAGCTTGTTTCACAAAGTAAAAACATGTCGGTATGTTAAATACCGTTTTGGAATTATATGTCTAGATTTATGGATGCATTATGAAAATACCATTATAATTTATTAGAATTTATTTATCGAAACAAAATAATTAATAAAATAAATAAAATACTTGTTTTATAATTTGTGTTTTTATCTAATTTAGGTAATCATTCATGAGTTTTATTGATTCTTCATCTATATTCACCAATTCCCTTATTGAAAATATCATTTAACCTTTGATATTCATTAACATTTGTTTATCAACTTTAATTGCAGATAGATCAAATGATGTAATGTTTAATGATTCCCATGATGGTGACTGACTTAAAGCAACATAAGCTTGACCAGCAGCAAACATAGATTCATCAATTGAGACTGTAGAATGAGGTAGTGTTAATCCTTGTGTTTTGTATACAGTTAGAGCAAATGCATTTTGTAGTGGAAATTGTTTTCGTTGTGTATGGGAACCATGTATGTTGAAATAAACTGTTTCTTTAACAACCTTTGTACAAGAAATTCCTTGGGCTAATGGAAATGCAACTATTATATTTTCATCATCTAGAATTTCTAATACTATACCAATAGAACCATTGTACAATCCATCTGAAAATAATTGATTATGTAAGAACATAACCCTAGCTCCTTGTACTAAAGTAACTCTAGACGGGAAATTTGAATATCTTCAAAATAATTTATCATCATCTATGTGGTCCATACTTGATTATTGATATAATCAATAGAATAAGAGATTAATAGTATTGTCTGTTCATTTTGAGATGGTAAAAAGTTTACAATATAATTATTTATGGTATCTGCAGTTTTACGATATCCTACAATATATGTTGTTGCTAGTGGATCATTTTGAGATGTAGTTATTTTTGAGTTTATTAAATTAATTATTGGTTGACTAAGATTACCTATTCTAAATTCTTGTAACATTTTATAAAATCCAATATTATTTTATTGTCGATATGCAGTTGTAGTCATCAGGAAATTATTTTATTTATAAACCGCATGTAAACTACATGTAAACCACATATAATATACACTCACCGTATCCGGCCAACTAAATTTTTTAATAAATTTCTAAGGTGAATTATAACACAAGGAATGATTCAAATTGCATAAACTTTTTTTTAAAAGAATCCCTTACCAAAGGGCTATCATATGATATCTTATTTGTTAAAATCTGATGCTTTCTTGTGCAGTAATTGTGTTTTAAATGAAATTAACCAAAAATGTTAAATTGAATTAATGACAGTAATATCTTTCGATTTCAATAACTAGTCATCGTAAGTACCAACTATCTTATACAGACTTGTAGCTTATAACAAGAGCTGCAACTTTTGTTATTACCATATTTGACACATTTTAATTAAAATCAGAACTTTACTTAGACACGACTAAAAACGATCGAAATTATTAAAAATTTGACTTGATATTGACAAATAATTATCAATCGTTCTCATATATAAAACTTTATTTTTTACTAATTAAATGTTATACATGATACTAAGTAATCTTAAAGAAAAATATATTGTACACCTGTCACAAAAATATTAGACCTATGTCATAAGAATTGAAGAAATAAATGATGTTTGAATTTTAATATATAATTGCTAATTATTTATTATTTAACAACAAAACATCAAAAATGAGTCTAATTAACCTTAAAGACGGGCATGTTGTACATCTACTGTAAAAATTTTAGAATTATAGCATAAGAATTGAGGAAGTTTTTATATGTAACAACTTTTGAAAAATATTACATCGGAATAAAGTGATCAGCAATCATTTGTCATAAAATCCTTACTAGATTTATCTATAAATTTCAAAGACGAATTATAACAAAATGGATAATCAAAATTATATAAAACTTTTTTTTAAACGAATTTCCTAATCAAAAGCTATCATATGATACCTTGTGTGTTAAAATTGGATATATACTTGCACATAAATTTTGGTTTAAATGAAATTAACCAAAAATATTCAATTGCATAATTGATCGTAAAGTCTTTCGATTTTGATGAATATTTATCATAGATATCAACTATCTTATACACACTTGTAGCTTAACATGAGAGCTATAACTTTAATTATTACAGTTTTTAATATTTTTTAGTAAAAATAAAAACTTCACTTAGAAACAAATAAAAAATATTTATATTAATATATTGTTTAAATTCTTGTTACATCAAAATTATAATTAATAAATTTTTTAAGTATTATTTAATATTTAGTTGGATTTCCTTTATTTTTTATTACAGCATTTATTCTTCTTGGCATACTTTTTACTAATCTAATAAGTTGATTTTCATCAATATTATTCCATTCTTCTTTTAATACTTCAAAAAATTCTTTTTTATTTTTTGGAATAGGTCTGTGTTTTCTAACCTTTCTTTCCAATATATCCCACAAATTTTCAATTGGATTAAGGTCAGGACTTTGTGCAGGCCATGGAAGAAATTCAATTTTGTTTTCATTTTTCCAAGTTTTAGTTTTTTTGGAAGCATGACATGGTGCATTGTCATCTTGAAAAATATGATTTTCTACTCCTAAATCATTTAAAAATGGAATCAAATATTCTTTAAGTAATTCTATATATCTATCAGAATTAAGTGTTCCTTCAATTAACACCAAAGGACCTATTTTATTATTGCAAAAACATCCCCAAACCATGACTCCTTCTGAATTTTTAACAGTTGGTTTTAAACAATCAACTTTGTATTCTTCATCTTTTTTATGCCAAATCCAATTTTGTGAATCATTATTAAAAATTTCAAATCTGGATTCATCACTCCAAATAATTGAATTCCATTCTGTAATCCAATTTTTTCTCATTCTACACCATCCATATCTTTTTTTTTGATTTATTTCAGAAATAAAAGGTTTTTTCTTGGCAGCATGTCCACTATAACCTTCTTGATGAAGAGTTCTTTGTATTGTTCTAGAAGAAACTGGTTTATTTATTATTTCATTAAAATCTTCAGTAATTTCTTCTAAAGTTTTGTTTCTATTGTTTTTTGTTATTTTTATTAATTGCCTATTATCACGTTCTGATAGAATTTTAGGTCTACCAGAACGTGGTAATGTAGAAGTTAGACCTTGTTCATTATATTTTTTTATGACATCTCCTACAGTTGCGCTATCTGTCGATGTAATTAGAAGGAATAGAATAATTATAGAGTCTTTATAATTTTATACTTAGAATTTAAACAATTATTTTTCAAGGGTTTCTCGAGATTTATAAATTTAAGATAACAGGTGAGTTCTTTTGTTAACAACTGGGGTTTTATCGTACTTTGTTAGTTTGTGACTTATACAAAATGCAGGTAATAATTTATAACAAAACTTAAAATTTATGGGGATAAATATATGTTTATTAAATAAGGGATAATAATATAAGAAAAAAAAATAGAAAAGAAATATCGTTACAAGTATCTCAAGACTCAAATTAATTCACTGATTAATTCCTTTTGCNATTCTATATATCTATCAGAATTAAGTGTTCCTTCAATTAACACCAAAGGACCTATTTTATTATTGCAAAAACATCCCCAAACCATGACTCCTTCTGAATTTTTAACAGTTGGTTTTAAACAATCAACTTTGTATTCTTCATCTTTTTTATGCCAAATCCAATTTTGTGAATCATTATTAAAAATTTCAAATCTGGATTCATCACTCCAAATAATTGAATTCCATTCTGTAATCCAATTTTTTCTCATTCTACACCATCCATATCTTTTTTTTTGATTTATTTCAGAAATAAAAGGTTTTTTCTTGGCAGCATGTCCACTATAACCTTCTTGATGAAGAGTTCTTTGTATTGTTCTAGAAGAAACTGGTTTATTTATTATTTCATTAAAATCTTCAGTAATTTCTTCTAAAGTTTTGTTTCTATTGTTTTTTGTTATTTTTATTAATTGCCTATTATCACGTTCTGATAGAATTTTAGGTCTACCAGAACGTGGTAATGTAGAAGTTAGACCTTGTTCATTATATTTTTTTATGACATCTCCTACAGTTGCGCTATCTGTCGATGTAATTAGAAGGAATAGAATAATTATAGAGTCTTTATAATTTTATACTTAGAATTTAAACAATTATTTTTCAAGGGTTTCTCGAGATTTATAAATTTAAGATAACAGGTGAGTTCTTTTGTTAACAACTGGGGTTTTATCGTACTTTGTTAGTTTGTGACTTATACAAAATGCAGGTAATAATTTATAACAAAACTTAAAATTTATGGGGATAAATATATGTTTATTAAATAAGGGATAATAATATAAGAAAAAAAAATAGAAAAGAAATATCGTTACAAGTATCTCAAGACTCAAATTAATTCACTGATTAATTCCTTTTGCCTTTACTTGAACTTATACAACTGATAAAAGAAATTAAACTATCTGGATTGAAAACTAAAACTAACTCTGACTCTGTCTAACTTTATTCTTGAGAGAAAATATCCTATATTTATAATTATTAAAAATACTGTGCCACACTTTCTTCGTGTGATAAAAATGTTCTTTAATTTTCCTTTGTGACAGGAAATGATTACCGGCGATAATCATCAGAGATGAATATCTAGAGGTGATCATCTGGGGTGATCATTAGAGGTATTCATCTCTTAATTATCAAATGTAATACGGAAGAGATTCTCATCAGAGATACTCATCCCTTGAATTTGTACTACTATTTACTATAAATGATAAACATTACAAATAATATATAATTGGAAATGCTAATTTAATAAAATAAAATAATAATAAATAATCTAAAAATAAAAATAAATTAAAAATTTGCGTCACAACTATTTCTTCCTTTAGGTTTGAGCTCCTGCGAAATAATTTTCTGTATTCCTCATTCTTTCACATTTGCTGATAAATTCCTCAAATTCTCCTTCAGACAAACTATATAACCACCTGGATGTTACTTTCATAGTGAGTTTGATAGGAAATTCATCTACAATCTGTAGTAATTTATTAGCTCTCTTCGCGATTTGTCGAAGTTTAGATGTATTTTGTTGACAATGTTCCTTTAAATATTTTAAGGTTTCCTTTTTCATTTTTTCTGAAATAAGTTGGTTCATTTGAGTTTCATCAGTAAATTTTTTTAAAAATAAGCCTTCGAAGTCCTTCACTCCGATAACCTTCGAATACCTCCAACATAAACGTAATATTTACGAAGGTTATTGGTACCGAAAACCTTCATTTTTATTAATAAAACATAATACTCTGGAGGTTATTGATATTGATAACCTTCAATAACCTTCACTTTATCATAATAAATGTAATATTTGCAAAGGTTATTGGTCCGATAACCTTCAATAACCTTTGAAAACGAAATTATTACAATAACCTCCGACATAAAAAATTTCCTGATGTTCAATAATAGAATATACTAATAATCTTTTTCCATTTGGATTTCTAGTGTCTTCTACAAACCGAACTAACTTGGATATGTCTGTTTCCACATATAGTCCAAAGTCGAAATCCATATCTGCATTAAATATATCATTAAGAAAAGGGGAAAAATCTATCCTTTTTACCGATTCGATGGGTACATTAATAGTTTGTTGGTCTACAATAATTTTAGGATTGTCTGATCTCATCTGAATATTAATTTCTTTGATAGTATCAGGAAATTCTCGGTAAAAATTTATTAACTTGTTTTGAAGTCGGTGTAAAAATACCATAATTTTCCTGTCAAAAATTTTTTTTTTTTAGAGAATAAGATCTGCATTTATATTTTCTTCAAAGGATCTACATTTGTAATTTAAATGTTACTTGTAACCTTATTTAATTAAAAGGGGAGTTATACTAATTTTGCTGTTTGTAATGCCTAATTAAAGTTGTGCTAATAGGTGTGCTAAATTTGTCTGGATTTGCTTTGTCCTGTAGTATTACTGTTTTATCACCTATCTTTTTATGAATATGGTAAGGTCCTGTCCATCTTAAGGTAAATTTGTCACCATGGACATTTTGTTTAGCTGCATCGTATAATATTACTAAATCACTTTCTTTAAAATGTACAGTTTTGTTCAACCTTTTTGTACGTTCTTCTTGCATTTGTTGCACAGTTTCAATATTATCCTTAGCTAATATTAGAGCATCTGTAAAGGTTCCTATTATTTGAGCTACTCTTCTGTTTAAGGCTTCTTCATGTGGAACTTGCAAAGAACTACTAGGAACTAATTCTAAGTGTATAGGTAATTGAGCTTCCTTACTATGTAATAAATAAAAAGGGCTAAATTTTGTAGTCGAATGTTTCAAAGTTCTGTATGCAAATAATACTGAGGGAATTAAATTATCCTATTATTCAGCAGAGAAATTTACACATTTTGATAAAGATCGACACAAGGTTCCATTAAATCGTTCTGTTAATCCATTGCTTGTGGGTGATAAGGTGTAGCGCGTTTATGTTTGAATCCTACTTCCTCTTTCATTAATTGGATTACTTTTCCTAAGAAGGTCTTTCCGTGATCGGAAATAATACTGGAGGGAACTCCATGTCTACAAATGATTTCTTCATAGCATCAGTAAATTTTTTTAAACGTAAGCCTTCAAAGTCCTTCACTCTGATAACCTTCGAATACCTCCAACATAAACGTAATATTTACGAAGGTTATTGGTATACGTGTTGCCCAAATCCCAAATAATTTGGGATTTGGGACGCCAAAATGCACAAATTACTAGTATTTGGGATTTGGGATTTCGGCAAAAAATACTAATTATAATTTGGGATTTGGGACGCCAAAATGCACAAATTACTAGTATTTGGGATTTGGGATTTCGGCAAAAAATACTAATTATAATTTGGGATTTGGGATTTCGGCATTTGGGATTTCGGCATTTGAATTTTGAATTTGGGCGGCAGATATAGTTATTGGTACTGAAAACCTTTATTTTTATTAATAAAACGTAATACTCCGGAGGTTATTGATATCGATAACCTTCAATAACCTTCACTTTATCATAATAAATGTAATATTTGCAAAGGTTATTGGTCCGATAACCTTCAATAACCTTTGAAAACGAAATTATTACAATAACCTCTGACATAAAAAATTTCCTGATGTACAAGAAGTTAGCAACTTCTTTAGCGGTAGTATTTTGAACTGGTCAAGCTTCTGGCCATTTTGTTAAGTAATCAGTTACCACTATTATGTATTTGTTTCCTTTATCTGATACTTTTAAAGGTCCTACAAAGTCAATTCCAATTTGATCGAAAGGTTCTGTTACTTTTATGGAAATAACTGTTAAGTCCTTTTTCGGTTTTCCCATTCGTTGACAGATATCACAAGACTCAATATACTGTCTTATATCTTTTGCTAATTTTTGCCAATAAAATTTTTCTTTTATTTTTTCTATAGTTTTTCTAATTCCAAAATGTCCACTTAGTGGGACGAATGATAATTATATAATATTCTTTCCTTGTCCTGCAAGGGTATTACTCTAAGGGGGATATTTAAATTATGCCTATTTTTCCTAAATAATATGCTGTTGTTTACTAAATAATTTACTGCCATTTGTGCTATTTGTCATTTTTGTTCAATAGTATATATTAAAGGGTATTTATGTTTTTCTAAGTAGTTAACCAAATTCTGATATGTTATTGTATCCATGTATTTTATTCTAATTTAATTTATTAATAAAGAAGGGTTAAAAGACTATCTATAGGGTTTGTTTCTAACCTAGATAACGCATCTGCGTTGGTATAACTACTTTCTTTTCTGCGAATAATGGTGTAAGGTTTATATTAGATAGATGAATAATCCATTTTGCTAATCTACCCTTAGGATTTTTATGTTTCTTAAGCCAGGGAATAGCTTCATGATCAGTTACTATTGAAAATTCAGATCCTTGTAAAAATGAGTGAAAATATTTAGTGGCCCATATTACGGCTAAGCATTCTTTTTCGATAACGGTATAATGAATCTCGGCAGGAGATAAAACTCGGCTGGCATAGGCGATAACTCTTTTGTGTCCTTTATCATCCTTTTGGACTAATACTGTACCAATGGCATAGTTTGATACATCAGTGTTAAGGAAAAAGTGTTTATTAAAATCGGGATATACTACTATAGGTTGGGAGGTTAGGCAATTCTTCAAATATTCATAAGCCTTTTCACAGTCTTCAGTCTAGCAGAAGACTTCATCATGTTTTGTTAAATTATATATTGGTCAGGCTATTGCAGAAAAATTCTTTATAAATCGACGATAATACGAAGCTAGTCCTAAAATTAATCAGACTTTTGTTTTCGCGGTTGGTCTACTGCAATTTTTAATTTTCTCTACCAATGCTGAGTTAGGCTGGATTCCATCTTTTGATATCATGTGTCCCAGAAATAATATTTGATTTTAATAAAAATCACACTTATCGGGATTAAGCTTTAAACCGGCATTCGCTAATAATTGGAAAACCTTTTCCAAATGGGATTTGTGTTCTTCACTGGTTTTTGAAAAGATAATAATATCATCCATATATACAAGAGCAAACTTCCAAAGAATATCATAGAACATACTATTTATAACCCGTTGGAAAGTGGCAGGTGCATTCATTAAATTGAAGGGCATTACTGTGAACTCGTAAGTACCAAATCGTGTACAGAAGGCAGTTTTCTCCTGATCAGCAGGGTCTATTGTTACTTGCCAGAATCCCGAGGTTAGATCGAGGGTAGTGAAATATGCACAGTTGACCAAGGTGTCCAACATATCAGAAATCTTTGGTAAGGGTATGCATCAGGTTTTGTTACTTTGTTTAACTTTCTATAATCAACCACTAGTCACAGTTTTCCATTTGCCTTTCCTACTACAAGTGCAGAAGAAGTCCAGGGACTTTTCGAAGGAACAATTAATCCCTGATTTTTCATGTGTTCTATTTCTTCCTTTTAGAATTGACTATGTTGGGGAGATAAACTATAAGGGTATTGTCGTAGAGGTTGAGCCACTCCTGTATCAATATGATGTTTAATTATATTTGTTTGGCCAATTTCTGTAATGTCTCAAGCAATAACTTGGGGGTATTGGTTCAATAAATGTTCTACTTCATTTTTATATTCATTTAATGATAACCTTTCAGATCCTCCCATAACAAGGTTTACATAAGTCGTGCGAATATCTTGAGTTTGTATTACTTGTAAGGTACACCATCTTTCATAATCTTCTTTACATTGGGTACACTCCTCTTCTGCTGTAATTAATCTGGTTTGACACCAACATGATTTGTCAGGTCCTTTAAACTAATGTTTATATTTATGCCGATATCGTTGATCCTTTAACCAAGGGTTAAACTTTTCATTCATAAACTGGTATTCTTCCCAAGAAAAAGATTCATGATCTATTTTGATTCCCCAAGGATCGAATCGATAATAATAGTTATCAGGACTTTTTTCTTCAGATACTATTAAACATAAGCTGTTGAGTCTTATCATTTCCTCATCTTCATCTTCATCTGATAATTCGTCATCTTCGTCTTCTTTCTCTTTTTCCTCTTCAAGGAATTCCTTTTGAAGTGTATTTTTACATTCAATTACTGCCATACGTTTGTTGTCATTAATTATTAATCTGGGTGGGGAATATTCAATTTTTGTGTGTGCCTTTCGGAGCCAATCATTTCCTAAAACTATAGTATAGGCTTGGGTATCAATAATTTCCATATCTGTGAATATGATAACATCTCCTACATGTACAGGAATATCATTTATAATTCCTAAACTTCCTTTTTGGTTTCCATGTATACCGGTAATGGTTCGGGTAAATTTTCTATCAAGCAATCGTTTAATGTGGTCAGCAAAGGCTTTAGAGATAATGCTAATAGATGATTCACTATCAATGATCATATCAATGGTCCAAGAGGCTACTTGTCTCTTACACATCATTGGAGTATGTATAGAAGCAACTTGTATCATTTGTTCCTTTCCTTTTCCTTTAGGTTTTCTAGTAACTCTTTTAGCTCGTTTTGGGGTTAAAGCCTTTTTCAATTCCTTTTTATATTGGGGAATAGTTAATAACTGCGCTATGGTTATATTAGATTTGATATACATTAAGTCAGAGACTATAGAATAAGGCATAGTTTCTCTTTCAATTTGGAGTCTTTAGGAAAAGGTAACTCTTTTCTTTTTACTTTTTGATGTTGGAGGTTGGGCTGTAACTTCAATTTCAGTTCTCTTATTAGTTGTACTTTTTTTTGGGGGAGGTACATAAACATTTTCTACTTCTCTCTCAGTTGTAGTAATCTGCGGGTTTGACTGCTGTGCTTGCTATTGTTGCTGCTGTTGCAATTGTTGTTGTTGTAATTGTTGCTGCTATTGTAATTGATATAATTGTTGTTGTCGCAACTATTCTTCTTCTTCTGGAGTCATAAATGAAGGATTTGAGTTTTTTGACGCACTCTCACCTTCTAGAGGTGCGTATACTTGTTTAAATGTTGATTAGGGTACACTTGTACTTGAGATTATTGCACCTGTTCTTCTATAGTAGTTACAAACATATTATTCTGTTGCGGAGGAACATTATTATTTTGAGGAATATTTACTGGTCTAATTGGTTAGGGAAACACCTGAGTTGGAACTACTGGTGGATATTGTTGTTGCATTTGCGGTTGAATATTCACTGGCTGTTGAGGAAGTTGTTGAGCGAAAGTTTGTACTACTGGAGTGGGATTAATATTTGCCATATTATTTACTGGTTGTTGTATTTGTTGATTTGTCGGGCAGTTTCTAGCAATGTGTCCTGGTTGCCTACATTTATAACAAGTTGCAGGATTTCTAGGCTGTCTTGGTCTTTGAAAATTATTATTCTGTCCATAATTTGAATTAAGATTATTCTGAGGTATATTTTGATTTACATTCATATTTCCTAATTGCTGTATAAGAGCCATGATAGATTCATTCGTAATTGTATCAGAAGCTGGCAAGGCTTGAACAGATTGTTGCACAGGTTGATAATATTGGTTTCTTTGTGGTAGATTACTTTGATTATAGAGATTATAAAATCCTACAAGAGTTTCGGGATACATTTTTCCATGATTTTCAATTTGACTTGTGGCTTCAACTACTTGTTCTAAGGTTGCATTAGGTTGAAAAGTTAATTGTGCTGTAAGTTGAGCAGCAATTTCTCGTCTTAAACCTTTTGTGAAATAAAAAACCTTTTCTGTTTCAGGCATTATTCCTCCTATGTTTGCCTTTTTAATTAATTTGCGAATAACTTGCGCGTATTGATGAACAGTTTCATGTGCTAATTATAACCTATTATTCAATTCCATTCTCCATTGTAATAATCTTTCTGGATTTCTGAATCGGGTTAAGAAGGCTCTTGAAAATTCTCGGTTACTAGGATTTTGCCAAGATTCAAATCGAGTGGCAGGATTTCCTTCTATTTGGCCAAACCAAGTTAGAGCTTCATTTTTCAAATATCCTCGGACAGTATTGATTTTATCATTTCCAGTGTATCCGTTTACTTCTCCACATCAATCAAATTCTTCTAGCCATTCTACTGGATCTTGGTCTTCTCCAGAAAATACTGGGAAAGGTTCAATATTTCATTATGTTTGTTGTTGGACAATTCGATTAAAAAGATTAACAAGGGTTCGCTGAGTTTGTTGATTCATAGCCATGTTATCTACTGGTTCCGGTGGAATTTCTTCAGTTTCATCTGTTGCATCAGTATTGGTAGGAATGTCTAAATTTTGAAGGTTATTTAACTGTTCTAAGTTTACTGTAAATCCTTGCGTGTAATGCAAACAATTTATAAGAAGTGTTAAAAGATTGTTTCTTTGTTCTGGTTATACTTGCACGCAAAATTATTTTGGGGCCCCGAAATTGCAATTTCGGGGAAAAAAGTCGAAATAGTTTTTCATAGAAGACAAAATTATTTTACTTAAAACCCGAAATTTTTTGACCACCCAGATTTATTCTTTGATTGAAGATACACATAACTGGGTACTTTTTTTACTTCCATATATAGAATGGATTTTGCATAAATCTCAAAAAGTCGAAATACCTCAAAAATCCAAAATCAATTTTGGGAACATGTATAGTTCTGGTTACCTAAATCGAAGTGTTTTTAACAAGGTATCTATTTGAGTTTCTATTTGATTGGGATCTCTTTCTGCTAATAACTCTTAAAAGCGAACAGTAGAAGTATAAAAATAAGAATATAAGAAACTATTTAAACCTAACCAATTTCTAAAAACTAAAAATCGTGCACTTAATAATGCAGGTGGGGGACTACAAAGGGTACAAGAAGGGTCTTGATACTGATGAAAGTTATTTCTCTGATATTGGTTTAANCATCTGTTGCATCAGTATTGGTAGGAATGTCTAAATTTTGAAGGTTATTTAACTGTTCTAAGTTTACTGTAAATCCTTGCGTGTAATGCAAACAATTTATAAGAAGTGTTAAAAGATTGTTTCTTTGTTCTGGTTATACTTGCACGCAAAATTATTTTGGGGCCCCGAAATTGCAATTTCGGGGAAAAAAGTCGAAATAGTTTTTCATAGAAGACAAAATTATTTTACTTAAAACCCGAAATTTTTTGACCACCCAGATTTATTCTTTGATTGAAGATACACATAACTGGGTACTTTTTTTACTTCCATATATAGAATGGATTTTGCATAAATCTCAAAAAGTCGAAATACCTCAAAAATCCAAAATCAATTTTGGGAACATGTATAGTTCTGGTTACCTAAATCGAAGTGTTTTTAACAAGGTATCTATTTGAGTTTCTATTTGATTGGGATCTCTTTCTGCTAATAACTCTTAAAAGCGAACAGTAGAAGTATAAAAATAAGAATATAAGAAACTATTTAAACCTAACCAATTTCTAAAAACTAAAAATCGTGCACTTAATAATGCAGGTGGGGGACTACAAAGGGTACAAGAAGGGTCTTGATACTGATGAAAGTTATTTCTCTGATATTGGTTTAAACGATTTGGGGCAGTATGAAATATATTATGGAATTGTTGTAATCTCTGTTGAGCGTGCCAATTAAACATGTATTTTACTATTTGCTAATTTCACAGGAGGTACCAATTTGTTATGCGCTATTTGTCGATGTAATTAGAAGGAATAGAATAATTATAGAGTCTTTATAATTTTATACTTAGAATTTAAACAATTATTTTTCAAAGGTTTCTCGAGATTTATAAATTTAAGATAACATGTGAGTTCTTTTGTTAGCAACTGGGGTTTTATCGCACTTTGTTAATTTGTGACTTATACAAAATGCAGGTAATAATTTATAACAAAACTTAAGATTTACGGGGATAAATATATGTTTATTAAATAAGGGATAATAATATAAGAAAAAAAATAGAAAAGAAATATTGTTACAAGTATCTCAAGACTCAAATTAATTCACTGATTAATTCCTTTTGCCTTTACTTGAACTTATACAACTGATAAAAGAAATTAAACTATCTGGATTGAAAACTAAATCTAACTCTGACTTTGTCTAACTTTATTCTTGAGAGAAAATATCCTATATTTATAATTATTAAAAATACTGTGCCACACTTTCTTCATGTGAGAAAAATGTTCTGTAATTTTCCTTCGTGACTATAGATGTTCCCAAAATTGATTTTGAATTTTTGAGGTATTTCGACTTTTTGAGATTTATGCAGAATCTATTCTATATATGGAAGTAAAAAAAATACCCAGTTATGTGTATCTTCAATCAAAGAATAAATTTGGGTGGTCAAAAAATTTTGAGTTTTAAGTAAAATAATTTTGTCTTCTATGAAAAACTATTTCGACTTTTTTCTTCGAAATTGTAATTTCGGGGTCCCAAAATAATTTTGCGTGCAAGTATATTCGTGACAGGAGATGATTACCAGCAATAATTATCAGAGATGAATATCTAGAGGTGATCATCTGGGGTGATTATCAGAGGTATTCATCTCTTAATTATCAAATGTAATACGGAAGAGATACTCATCAAAGATACTCATCCCTTGAATTTGTACCACTATTTACTATAAATGATAAATATTACAAATAATATATAATTGGAAATGCTAATTTAATAAAATAAAATAATAATAAATAATCTAAAAATAAAAATAAATTAAAAATTTGCGTCACAATATAAACCAATTATTTCTCCACGTTCAAAGTCAGTAAGTTCTTTTTCTTTAGGCATGATTTTGAAATTTTGAAATAATTATTGAAAATTATTTTTCAAAAACAAAAGTAAGATAATTTATCAAATTTATCAAATTAATTTAGAAAAAAATTTACTATTCTATTGTAAAAATATTGATATTTAAAAATTATATTTTTTATATTATAATTACTATATAAAATAAAAATCAACAGCATATGCAGTTTCTTTGTTTTTTTTAAAAAAAATGTATTTTCAAATTTTAGAAAATATTTATTTTACAAACTCTCTATTATAATGTGTATTATGTGGAAGATATGAAGAAAATAATTTGCATGTATTTGAGTGCAAGAGAAATAATAATGATCCTGAATATAAGCCAATGATCAAACATTATGAAAAATTAATTGAATACTTAACAGATAAAACTTATGAAAAGACCAAAGACATAAGTAGAAAAACAATTAATACAATACTAAAATCAATAAGTGAGCTATACCTATGGAATATAGATGATCAAGATCAAAGAACATTTCATCATGTGAACTTATATGATGTAATTAGGGGGCTTATACCACATTCATTAATTAATAAGGTAGCTAAGACACTTAGAAGCAAAATAAAAGCCAGGGAAGCAGTATTTGAAGGAATTTGTAAATTTAAAGAATATTTACATAAATATTGGAAGGAAAGATGTGAAAGAGTAATTGAATGGGAACTTCAAAACAATATTACAAATAAAGTTAAAAAGAGAAAANACAAACTCTCTATTATAGTAAATTTTATGATAATCTGTGAAAGAATTTAAACAATATATTAATATAAATATTTTTTATTTGTTTCTAAGTGAAATTTTTATTTTCACTAAAAAATATTAAAAACTGTAATAATTAAAGTTATAGCTCTCATGTTAAGCTACAAGTGTGTATAAGATAGTTGATATCTAGAATAAATATTCATCAAAATCGAAAGACTTTACGATCAATTATGCAATTGAATATTTTTGATTAATTTCATTTAAACCAAAATTTATGTGCAAGTATATATCCAATTTTAACACACAAGGTATCATATGATAGCTCTTGATTAGGAAATTCGTTTAAAAAAAAGTTTTATATAATTTTGATTATCCATTTTGTTATAATTCATCTTTGAAATTTATAGATAAATCTAGTAAGGATTTTACGATAAATGATTACTGATCACTTTATTCCGATGTAATATTTTTCAAAAGTTGTTACATATAAAAACTTCCTCAATTCTTATGCTATAATTCTAAAATTTTTACAGTAGATGTACAACATGCCTGTCTTTAACATGAAAGAATACATTTCAATTAACCATTTAATTGATTGGAAAACGATGCATAGAATGACAACAACTCTATCACAATGGATAATAATAGCAACAGACTGGGAATATACTCAAGAAACACTAATGTACACAAGTATAACAAACCCAGAAACATCTGAGGAAGACCAAAAGTTAAGAACTTTTAAAGTCAAACTGTTTATAAATGAATTATCAACGAAACAAATAATGCACAATAGGTATCTGCAACCAGTGTTGTTAAGGGACATGGACATGGGACAGGACAAAATTTGGATGTCCGTGTCTCTGTCCTTAAGAATTGGATGTTCAGGACATTATATATATATATCACATGCCTGCATGAGTTGCGTGACATGATTTTATTGGTCAAAATTTGTCTAATAAATTAAACTCTTATCAAAATTTGTCTAATAAATTAAACTCTTTTATCAAAATTTAATGACATAACAAATCAAATCATAATTACTTCCTGCGGTTTTTATCTTTCTAGAGGAACAAGACATTTAAATAATTGAAAATAAGTGGGTTGCCGGTTATGTATTCTTTAAATTATTTAAAGAAAAACTTGAGTACAATCTTTCTGGCAGTGATCACAGGATTGATTAGCCATCAACCTCTTGAAAATTAACGGCCAACAGAAGAGTAAAGAATGATGAGAAAAATATAGAAGAAAAAGAGGAAGAAGATAAAAAAGTAGAAGAAGAAGATAAAAAAAAGAATGAAGAAGATAAAAAAGAGGATGAAGAAGATAAAAAAAAAGGAAGAGATGTTTAAAGGAATATTTGAAAAAAGACTTTTGCCTATTCAGAGTTAAAAAATGAAATCAAAATCGAAGAATTTGAAAACAGAAGAAGAAAAAAATTTTAAAGGCGAAGGGAAGAACAAGGTAAATTTAACTACACTATTTTTGTATTTTCATTCCATATAATTTATTTGCAATGGGTATTAACACTTTCTGTCACAGATTTTTACAGATCTCGGCAGATTTAAAATAACGTACTTAAAGGTGAATACTGACCTGTACTTTCATATTATATAATTTATTTACATAATACAATATTGTATTAAGACTTTCTATTATTAATTGTTGTAATTTATTTTTATTATAGATCTCAGCAGATTCAAAATAATGAACTTAAAGGCGAAGGGAGAGAAAGTAAATACTAACCTATATTATTTTTGTGTTTTCATTCTATATAATTTATTTCATAACGTATTATGGGTATTAACAGATTTTATTTTTTTTTTTTATTATGGATTTTAGCAGATTAGCTTTTTTTTTTGTTTTCAGATATATTATTGTTTGATGGACTTTATTAATTAAATTAAAGATAGTAATTTTCTTACAATGTGTTTCGAAGTAATAATTCTAAAAAAAAATAGCAAATAACACTAGTCGAAATGGTCCAATTCGGCTAAAATTCGGCGTGCGCATTTTCAGCTGAAATATAACCGAATGTCGGACGAAATTTTTCTTTTTTTTTTTGCCGATTGTTATGCCGATTGGCAGCCAATCGGCAAAAATTCGGTAATAAAAATTCTGATAGAAATCAGAAAGAAATATTCAACAATCGGAAAGAAAACGGTAAGTAAATTTATTCAAAATTCTGATAGCAATCAGAAAGAAATATTCAAGAATTGTTCAAAATCCGGTAAGTAAATTTATTTAAAATTCTGATAAAAATCAGAAAGAAATATTCAAAATTCGGAAAGAAAACAGTAAGTAAATTTATTCAAAATTCTGATAGCAATCAGAAAGAAATATTCAAGAATTGTTCAAAATCCGGTAAGTAAATTTATTTAAAATTCTGATAGAAATCAGAAACAAATATTCAAGAATTGTTCAAAATCCGGTAAGTAAATTTATTCAAAATTCTGATAGAAATCAGAAAGAAATATTCAAGAATTGGTCAAAATCCGGTAAGTAAACTTGGTCAAAATTCTGATAGAAATCAAAAAGAAATATTCAAGAATCGGAAAGAAAACGGTAAATAAACTTGGTCAAAATTCTAATAGAAATCAGAAAGAAATATTCAAAAAATCGGAAAGAAAACTTAGTTAAAATTCTGATAGAAATATTTAAAATCCGGTAAGTAAACTTGGTCAAAATTCTGATAGAAATCAGAAAGAAATATTTAAGAATTGGTCAAAATCCGGTAAGTAAACTTGGTCAAAATTCTAATAGAAATCAGAAACAAATATTCAAGAATTGGTCAAAATCCGGTAAGTAAACTTGGTCAAAATTCTAAAAATCAGAAACAAATATTCAAAATTCGGAAAATAAACTTGGTCAAAATTCTGATAGAAATCAGAAACAAATATTTAAGAATTGGTTAAAATCCGGTAAGTAAATAAAAATGGCTAATGTTCTTTATTAAATAATCTAAAAATAATCATTAAAAATAATAAAAATAATACTAAAATATCCTAAAATATATTGATAAATGTCTATATATTATATACTTATTGAAATTATTCTTGTTCGGCCGAAATTTTTGAACTAGAAGTACTAGCAAAACTCGGCTCGTCTTCCCCCTCCGTTTGCACGAATTCGGTGTCATAAACGACATCTTCTTGTTCATTACATGCCCAATTAGGGGCTTTCGCTGGAGGGGGGAAATCATACCGCTGAATTTCATCGGAATAGTTTCGTTTCCGTTGTAATTGAACAGTAGTACTTGAAGCCGATTTGGGATCAAGTACATTTCTGAGCAAGTGTTTTAGCTAAATATTACGCGAAAATAGATTAAAAAAAAAATAAGTATTAAGGAAATTTCGGTAATAAATCGATAATAAATTAGTAATAATTGTTAAAGAATAAAAGCATTTCGGAAATAAATCAGAAATTGGTTTTTTTGCATATAATATTAAAAAAAAAGAGAAAAAAAATAAGTATTAGTAATATTTCGATAATAAATTGAAAGAGAAAAAAAATAAATATCAATAATAAATCGGTAATAAATCAGTAATAAATAAAAAGATATATATAATATTAAAAAAAAAAAGAGAAAAAAAATAAATATCAATAATAAATCGGTAATAAATCAGTAATAAATAAAAAGATATATATAATATTAAAAAAAAAAAGAGAAAAAATAAGTATTAGTAATATTTCGGTAATAAATTAAAATCATTAATAAATCGGTAATAAATAAAAGGATATATATAATATTAAAAAAAAGAGAGAAAAAATAAGTATTAGTAATATTTCGGTAATAAATTGAAAGAGAAAAAAAATAAATATCAATAATAAATCGGTAATAAATCAGTAATAAATAAAAAGATATATATAATATTAAAAAAAAAANAAAAAGAAAAAAAATAAATATCAGTAATAAATCATTAATAAATCGATAATAAATTAGTAACATTTCAGAAATAAATACTAACCTCCGCAGACCGCCAGGAAAGATCATAAACATTTACTACTGTTTTCGAACGATCTTCTTCGTCGGTATCGGACATTTCTAGTGAATGAAAGGCGCGATCCGCCAACATTCGCAATAATGATTCTTTATCATAGTCTGTAATATTAGGATCATTTTTTCTAAATAATTCTTTTGCCGCTTTAATACGACGAAGTTTTTTCTAAATTCAGAATATAATCATATAATTTAGTATATAATTGACATAATAAAAGTAATAACTGTAAATAATAAATTATATACATCATTTTGCCGATTGTTGGCATGTACACGACNCCATTTCGTTAACTGCGTAACCGAAGGTCTAAATTTCGGTGCTAACGATTTTTGTAATTCTGGTATTAATTTGCGACGAATTTCGCAATTATTCGCACTAGTAAATGTTTGGTCGTAGTTAAGACTAAATTCGGAATTAATTGTTTTTATAATTGTTTTCATTTCATTCTGTAAAAAATAAAAAAAATAAAAAAAATTAGTAAGAAATTGCTTAAAACCACATTCTGAATACTAACCGAATTACTAACCCTGGCGTCTTTTTCATTCTTTTCATCATCTGATTCAGTATCATCTTCTTCTGAATCATTGCCAAACACTCTTTTTCCTTTATTTGTTTTGGCGATTTTTTTGGATTTTAATTTTCGTCCTTTTGGACGTTTTGAAGGAATTATTTCAGATTCGGTACCAGAATCACCTGGACTGGATCTTACCGAAATAGATTCCGGAATTCGATATTTTCGAAATCGATCAAGATTTTTTATGAGCTGATCATTTTCAGCACCGAATTGTTGATTAATATTTGCCAGAAAATCTATTTCATCCTTTATTTGATTTATATTTTCTTGGCTTTTTTCTAATTTTTCTTCAAAATCAATTTCCATTTGAGAGTTTTGCCTTTTAAGTTCGGCAATTTCCTTTTTTAATTTTTGATTTTCTGAAAATGAGATAAAATCCGGAAGCATATTTTGTGAAACAGAGCTCATTTCGGAAACAATGCAGCAAATAGAATATATACAAGTATTTACCAGTTTTTAATTCGTCTACTGTCTCTGGAATTGTACTTTCAAGTTCTTCCGAAAAGTGTACAGTTTGAGGAGCAGAAGTCTGTTCCTTATATGATCGTGGTAGACAAATATTGTATTTTTCTTTTAAAGAAGAAATATCAACACTTTTTTTAGAAGTTTCAGAAGATTCTGGCTCATTATGAGCAGAAGAAGGTTCATTTTGTAAAGAAGAAAGCTCAACGCGTCTTTTTATATGAATTCGCGGTGTTCGCAATTCTTGAGACATTATAAGAAAAAATAAGTGGAAAGAAAAAAAAAATAAGAAATAATAGAAAGAAGAAAGAAATAATAGAAAG
>PQFF01000217.1:84119-100559 GCA_003547095.1 Diversispora epigaea
TGATGATGATGATGATGATGATGATGATGACGATGATGACGACGACGAAGACGACGACGATGACGATGATGATGCTTTTTTATTTTTCTTTTTTGTCATTAAGTCGTAATAAAAATGACCTAATTGGGAAATTTCTATTAAATATATAAAATTATATTCGTTATTAATATTAATTATAATTTAAATATTATAAAAATTAAAATATTTAATATTACGTTTTTTTGTTATTTTATTTTTTTGATTTTTTTTTCCTTTTTTTTTTATTGCCTTAATGGGGGACGCTGTTACCGTAGTAATATTGTAGTGGATATATCTTGATTATTATTATATATTATTGGCTTATATTATTTATTATTTTGTTATTATATTTATATTTAGTTAGTATTTATTTATTTATTTATTTATTTATATTTCTTAGCTGTAATATGAAAGACAAATTGATTTACAAATATGTAATTGTGTAGTGTAACTGTGTCCTGTAATAGATTTACCATAGATAGTAGTAAATTAATATGTAGATCATGTATTACGAGAACCTAAAGGACCCAAAGGACCCAAAGGACCTAAAGGACCTAAAGGACCCAAAGGACCCAAAGGACCTAAAGGACCTAAAGGACCCAAAAGACCCAAAAATTAGTTATATAAAGGATGGATTTTGGCCTGAGGCAAAGGCAGTCAGTTTTATAGTCAGATTTAGGATTCGTTAGTTTAGGATTCTATCCTTTAATTAGGAAGCCTTTTGTAACTAATTTATTTGTAAAATTAGTCTCTTTTGTATTTGCAATTACCATTAATAAAGGTTATTATTACCTTGAAATTATCAGTATTATTGTTTTATTAATAATAACCAAACCCTTTGTATTGAATCGCCTACTTTATCATTTGGAGCGCCGTTTCGTGATATTAGTAGCTAACACTAATCAATACACGTATTAACAGTAGTTATTTAACTTCTAGAACCTACCTATTAGTAGTAGTTGTATCTATTTTGACTAATAGTTTCCTTGAATAATATCTTTATATTATTTCAAGAGTTCCTGTTCATCCCACGTGTTTATTAAGAAGGATAAACCTCCGTCGGTAACAATTTGGTGCCTTCTAGCGGAAACGCAAAAAGAAATTATATTGTTAATGGTTATTGCTAAAAGACGCAACGATTGTGTAGACGAAGCAATCAAACAAAAGAACGAAGCTCTCTCTGAAATTGTTGAGCGTGAACTATCCCGAGAAGAAAAGGATCCTAACTACGAAGTAACCTATACCTTAAAGGACCTTAATCGAGTAAAGGATCATCTCGATTTAATTAAACATCACGTGTGGATTCGTGATAACATTCTTGTTGACAACGGAAGAACTGTCTTCAACATACCGACTAGGTCTAAAGTCAAAGAATAATTAAATTCCTAAGTTAACACTTTGGAGTCGACATCTCGAGGTTCAACAAGGCGAACTGTTCAACGGTTAACACCGGAAGAAAGAGAACAAAGAAGACAACTATATCGACAACGTCAACTTTTAATAACACCGGAAGAAAGAGAACAAAGAAGACAACGATATCAACAACGTCAACTTGAGCGACAAATTCAAAGAGAAAATCAGAATCCAGTTACTGTTAGGTTACCCATAAGTGATTCAACAACAACTTCTTCACCCTCCGCGACTGTTGGAACTACTCCTCGACACAGACGCCGATCTAACGAAACTCCTCAAAGTTTCTCACAAGCAGTATCACCCAGGCGATCACCAGAACAAGTTACTCCACGTGTAGTTACCCCTCCAAACAATTGGGACCAACTTCAAAACCTCCGAACCTTCTATCAACCAATAGACTTTAATCTCCTAAACCAACAACTCGCAGAAGCTCATTTAACTGCCTCTGATAGTAGCGACAGTAGTGATACCGATACTGAAGACGAAATGGCAAACGCTGTACTTGATTACTTGGAAGACAACTTACATAACCATACATCCCTCCGAATCGATCCGTTTTATGGGGATGGAACGCAGGACCCTCTTCAATGGATGCTCCATTTTGAGAAGGTCGCCCGTAGTAATGCATGGGATGAAGCGAAAAAGATTCGCAAGTATGCCACCTACCTTGAAGACGATGCTGAAGAATGGCATGACGAAATAGTCGCTGGCGATATGGCCGATTGGGCCGCTTGGAAAGCCGGATTTGTGGAAAAATATTGTAATACCCGGTGGAGAAATAAATGGATGCGTGAATTGGAAAACAATCGCCAACGACAAGGAGAAACTGTCGATGCTTACTATGTGAGATTTAGACGATTGGTGAAACGTGTAGAAATTAATGTTAACCAACATAAACGACTCTTCATAAAAGGATTATTACCTCACATCGCACCATTGATAACCATGCAAGCCCCAGGTACCTTAGCTGCTGCTTTAGAACTAGCACAAGCTTATGAGGAAGAATTGGATATGGTAAATGAAATTGAACCTCGTAAACAAAAAGGTAAAAAGAAAGTTGTTGAAAGTTCAGACGAAGAGGAAGAGGAAGAAGCAGAAGAGGAAAGGAAACCAAAGAAAACTGTACTCAACAAGAAAAAGAAAGAAACTAAAGTAACTTTTGACCCTGCTCACAACCTCGATGACTTGGCAAAGAAATTTGAGAAGATGCAATTGAATTTAATTCAAAAAATGGAAAAGTTAACTACGCAGGTTAACCAACAACCTAACTACCGCAACCGAGGAAATAACCGCGACAACTCTTCACAAAATAATTGGAACAACCGAAACAATCGAAACAACCGAAATAATAATCGAGAAACTCGTACTTGTTTCAAATGTGGAAAGGAAGGACATATCTCTTGGGACTGTCCTGATCGCAAGGATAATGCGGACAACTCCGCGCACGCCAAATTAGTGGAAATTGAGGAAGAAAGCGAAAAGGAGGAAGATAAACTTTTACAACACCTTCTCGATGCTTATGATGCTTATCTGGGAAAACGAGAAAGAGATGACAGTAGTGACGAGGACACACCCATTAAACGACCTCGTGAAACTAATATCCCNGAAGCAGAAGAGGAAAGGAAACCAAAGAAAACTGTACTCAAAAAGAAAAAGAAGGAAACTAAAGTAACTTTTGACCCTGCTCACAACCTCGATGACTTGGCAAAGAAATTTGAGAAGATGCAATTGAATTTAATTCAAAAAATGGAAAAGTTAACTACGCAGGTTAACCAACAACCTAACTACCGCAACCGAGGAAATAACCGCGACAACTCTTCACAAAATAATTGGAACAACCGAAACAATCGAAACAACCGAAATAATAATCGAGAAACTCGTACTTGTTTCAAATGTGGAAAGGAAGGACATATCTCTTGGGACTGTCCTGATCGCAAGGATAATGCGGACAACTCCGCGCACGCCAAATTAGTGGAAATTGAGGAAGAAAGCGAAAAGGAGGAAGATAAACTTTTACAACACCTTCTCGATGCTTATGATGCTTATCTGGGAAAACGAGAAAGAGATGACAGTAGTGACGAGGACACACCCATTAAACGACCTCGTGAAACTAATATCCCTGAGCCGAAACCAAGTTTAAATACCTTTGGACTTCCTAAAACTACCAGTGTACCAGTACCTAAAGTTGTTAAAACTGAAATCACTCCAAAGAAAAAGTCGAAGAAAAAGGAAGTAATTAAAATGGTGAAAGGAAATAAGGAAAAGAAAAAGGAAAACGCAACTCGACCACCTCTCTTTAGAAAAAAGGATTTTGATATTGTGGAACAGCTACAAAACCAACCTGCTGGTTTGTCTTGGGCTGATGCTTTAGAAGTTCCATCTATTAGGAAAAGTTTCTTTGAAGCCCTTCGAAAACCTAAGGAAAAGGAAATTAAATTGGCAGACCAGGAGTACTCTTTAAAAACTACCGCCTTAAAATGTAACGTCGCAGTAGGAGTTTATACTGTGCCTACTATTGTTGACAGTGGCGCAGCTATTAGTATNCTTTGGACTTCCTAAAACAACGAGTGTACCAGTACCTAAAGTTGTTAAAACTGAAATCACTCCAAAGAAAAAGTCGAAGAAAAAGGAAGTAATTAAAATGGTGAAAGGAAATAAGGAAAAGAAAAAGGAAAACGCAACTCGACCACCTCTCTTTAGAAAAAAGGATTTTGATATTGTGGAACAGCTACAAAACCAACCTGCTGGTTTATCTTGGGCCGATGCTTTAGAAGTTCCATCTATTAGGAAAAGTTTCTTTGAAGCCCTTCGAAAACCTAAGGAAAAGGAAATTAAATTGGCAGACCAGGAGTACTCTTTAAAAACTACCGCCTTAAAATGTAACGTCGCAGTAGGAGTTTATACTGTGCCTACTATTGTTGACAGTGGCGCAGCTATTAGTATTGTTACTCGCGATGCCATGGAACAACTAGGTTATGAAATTGAAGAAGCCTCCAAAAGTATTATCTTACCCGCTACTGGAAAGAAAACTCAACCCTTAGGAGTTATCCGTGACTTACCAATTACTATCCAAGGCCAAACTATTCCTATCGATGTGGAAGTAATTGACGCCGCTACTTATTCCTTGTTATTAGGGAACAATTGGCTAATGAAAGCTAATGCTTCGTACAATTGGAGCGACCAAGAATTAACCCTCAGATGGCGAGGAAAAACTCTTACCGTTCCTGCCAATTGTTCAAAGGAAACTAAGGAAGAATTTTCTGAACTTATTGAAAATACTGATGAAGAAAGTGCCAATGAAAGTGATACTGAAACAGAAGAATCTGAAGATGGTGACGAAGAAATCATTTTCAAGAATACAGCAATTGAAGATCACGATGACGAAAGTGATGAGGATACCGTACCTGTATTCCTGAGCGAAAAACTAAATAAAAACGAATTGGATATTGGCCAATTAAATGATCACCAACAACAAAAATTTGATAAATTAATGGAGCGAAACAAAGATTTATTTGCCAATGATGTTAATTCATTAGGACGAACTAATATTATTAAACATCAAATTGATGTTGGAGAAGCAAAACCAATTAAACAACGCTTCTACCGAACACATCCCGATGAAGATCAATTTATCAAAGAGGAACTTGACAGAATGTTGGACAAGGGTTTAATAAAAAGGTCTAAAAGCCCTTGGGCCTCCCCTGTTGTTCTTGTCAAAAAGAAAAATGGCAAATTGAGATTTTGTGTTGATTACCGAAAGTTAAATACCGAAACACGAAAGGATGCTTACCCGATCCCTCGCATTGAAGATATGTTGGATGCCCTTAGAGATGCAAAATGGTTTACCACTCTTGATCTTGCTAGTGGTTATTGGCAAGTGGAAATGGATCCAAAAGACCAAGATAAAACTGCATTTATCACCAAACAAGGGACCTACGAGTTTACTGTAATGCCCTTTGGACTTACCAATGCCCCGGCTACTTTCCAACGCCTTATGGACCATGTTTTAAACGATATGTTATATCAAGGAGTTATTGTTTACCTTGACGATATTAACATTTACTCAAAAACTTTTGACGAACACTTAAATAAATTGGGAAAAGTGTTTCAACGACTACGAGCCGCAGGATTGAAATTGGGACCTGACAAATGTCACTTCTTACAACCTAAATTGGAATTTCTGGGACACATTGTCAGTGGAGATGGAATTATGGCTGACCCCGCAAAAATTGAAAAAGTTAAAAACTTTCCGATACCAACCACTAGGACTAAGGTCCGCAGCTTCTTAGGATTGGCATCCTACTACAGAAAATTCATTAAGGACTTTTCAACAATTGCTCAACCGCTCAATAAATTGTTACGAAAAGATTCCGAACTAGAATGGACTGAGAAATGTCAACAGTCCTTTGATGCTTTAAAAGGAAAGTTAATTACCGAACCAATTTTATCCTACCATGATTTCACTCGAACCTTCTATTTAACTACCGATGGTTCCGCACAAGGGTTAGGAGCTGTTTTGAGTCAACGCAATGATGAAGGACATGAAAAAGTCATTGCTTACGCTAGCAAAAGTCTTATTGGTGCGCAAAAACAGTATGGCGCAACTGAGCTCGAATGTTTAGCTGTTATTTGGGCAGTTGAACATTTCTATTCTTATTTAGGATTTAAACATTTTGTTTTAATAACTGACCATTCCACATTAAAATGGTTATATTCGAGTGTACCGAAAGGAAGATTGGCGAGATGGATATTACGCTTACAACCGTATGATTTTGAAGTACAACACAAACCAGGAAAAGAAAATACTAACGCTGATGCGTTATTCCGCCTTTAATTGAACAAATAATTATAAAAAAAATAATAATAATAAATCCGACGTAAAATACAATTCGGACCAAGTTGTCGGTGTCTTGGCAAAACATTTAATAGAGTTTATTGAAGTAACCAAATCAAGATGGATTTAACCCTATACCAACAATTTTATAATTATTTAAATAATCAAACATTCCCGAAACCCCAATCACCTCGTGAACGCAAACAATTTTTGAATAAAGTCAAACATTTTCAGTTATACAATGGACAGTTATTTAAGAAACCACGAAGAAATAATCAGCAATTCATCAAAGTAATAGGGAGACATGAAATGGAACCCCTGTTATATATGATGCATAACCACCCCACATCAGGACATTTAGGCATAGAAGCCACCTATAACCGAGTTAAGGATAAATATTATTGGAACCAAATGTTCGATGACATTAAGGAGTATGTTCAAAGTTGTGATTCTTGCCAAAGGTTTGGAAGACCAAAAAGAACGGAGCCTCTACATACCATACCTGTGGGACAACCTTTTGAACAAATTGGAATTGATATTGTAGGACCTTTACCAGTTACCCCACGAGGAAACCGATATATTGTAGTTGCTATGGACTACCTTACAAAATGGCCGGAAGCGAAACCTTTAACAAATGCAACTGCCGAAGCTGTTGCTCAGTTTATCTATGATGAAATTATTTGTCGACATGGTGTCCCTACAGTTCTAATCTCAGACCAGGGCACACATTTTAAAAATAAAGTAATTGATGAGTTAAGTGATAAATTTAGGATGGAACATCGCTTTTCATCACCGTATCATCCGCAAACTAATGGACTAGTGGAACGTTTTAATCAAACACTTTGTGAAGGTTTAAAGAAAGTCCGAGATCCTATGAATTGGGATAATTATATAACCTCTATACTATTTGCTTATCGGACAAATAAACAAAACACCACTAAATATACTCCATTCTTTTTAAATCATGGAAGAGAAGCCCGATTACCAATTGAAATCGATGGTCAACAAGAAATTGTTGAATATGATCTTGAAGATACTATCCTGCAACGAGCTTATGAACTAATCGATCAATTACCAGTTCATCGACAAAAAGCTAGGGATAATATACAGAAGTCACAAAAGTCACAGGAACGACGACANCAACCTTTTGAACAAATTGGAATTGATATTGTAGGACCTTTACCAGTTACCCCACGAGGAAACCGATATATTGTAGTTGCTATGGACTACCTTACAAAATGGCCGGAAGCGAAACCTTTAACAAATGCAACTGCCGAAGCTGTTGCTCAGTTTATCTATGATGAAATTATTTGTCGACATGGTGTCCCTACAGTTCTAATCTCAGACCAGGGCACACATTTTAAAAATAAAGTAATTGATGAGTTAAGTGATAAATTTAGGATGGAACATCGCTTTTCATCACCGTATCATCCGCAAACTAATGGACTAGTGGAACGTTTTAATCAAACACTTTGTGAAGGTTTAAAAAAAGTCCGAGATCCTATGAATTGGGATAATTATATAACCTCTATACTATTTGCTTATCGGACAAATAAACAAAACACCACTAAATATACTCCATTCTTTTTAAATCATGGAAGAGAAGCCCGATTACCAATTGAAATCGATGGTCAACAAGAAATTGTTGAATATGATCTTGAAGATACTATCCTGCAACGAGCTTATGAGCTAATCGATCAATTACCAGTTCATCGACAAAAAGCTAGGGATAATATACAGAAGTCACAAAAGTCACAGGAATGACGACACTTGGAGAAAATGCCACAGATTGTCAAATATAAGGAAGGTGACAAGGTTTTAATGTATGACTCTCGGTTGGATAAACAATGGTCTGGAAAACTTGATACCCGATGGAAAGGACCATTTACCATAAGTAAATGCTTAGATAAAGGAGCTTATGCCTTGAAAAATCAATTCAACCAACCCTTGAAGGAATTGATACATGCTGATCGACTAAAATTGTATAAAGGTTGTACCACATGGGAACCACAATTAGTAATCGATAATTCTGTGTAAATTAATAGAAATTAGGTTACCAAAAATAGTGATACTATGCGTAACTTTAATTAATATTTAAACAACAGACTCTCTACCTTTAGAAGATTTAGTCAGCATGACACGAAACCAGCGATTTTTAGACAAAATGCATTTATATAAGCAAGACCTTTTAAATCTTGAAGGAAATGTACCTATCCAACAAATGGACCCATACAAACTTACCGACCCTTGGGAACAGTCCATCGATACAGTATTTCAATTGTTAAGACAAGAAATTATCCATCGTAATCGAATCAAGACATTAATGTATACTTATTATTTAGGAGAGTTATTAAGTTTTAGAACTCTACCTCGAATGTCATGGTTAGATTATGTACAACAAAATGATATCTCTGATGAATATCGTTATTACTTAGGAGCAATGAGAACTTATAAAGTGTTTCAGGATGATAAAGAACAAATTTATAGAACAAATTACTTATCGTTGTATGTAATGGCACGAATGAGTAAAAATAACTTCGACAATAATTTTATGCCTTTTGTACAGGCTATTAGAGATATTTCAGTGAATATAAGGTCATAAGAGGACTTATGAATTAATTGGGAGGGTAACTGTTACCGTAGTAATATTGTAGTGGATATATCTTGATTATTATTATATATTATTGGCTTATATTATTTATTATTTTGTTATTATATTTATATTTAATTAGTATTTATTTATTTATTTATTTATTTATATTTCTTAGCTGTAATATGAAAGACAAATTGATTTACAAATATGTAATTGTGTAGTGTAACTGTGTCCTGTAATAGATTTACCATAGATAGTAGTAAATTAATATGTAGATCATGTATTACGAGGACCTAAAGGACCCAAAGGACCCAAAGGACCTAAAGGACCTAAAGGACCCAAAGGATCCAAAAATTAGTTATATAAAGGATGGATTTTGGCCTGAGGCAAAGGCAGTCAGTTTTATAGTCAGATTTAGGATTCGTTAGTTTAGGATTCTATCCTTTAATTAGGAAGCCTTTTGTAACTAATTTATTTGTAAAATTAGTCTCTTTTGTATTTGCAATTACCATTAATAAAGGTTATTATTACCTTGAAATTATCAGTATTATTGTTTTATTAATAATAACCAAACCCTTTGTATTGAATCGCCTACTTTATCATTTGGAGCGCCGTCTCGTGATATTAGTAGCTAACACTAATCAATACACGTATTAACAGTAGTTATTTAACTTCTAGAACCTACCTATTAATAGTAGTTGTATCTATTTTGACTAATAGTTTCCTTGAATAATATCTTTATATTATTTCAAGAGTTCCTGTTCATCCCACGTGTTTATTAAGAAGGATAAACCTCCGTCGGTAACAACGCGATAGAGAATCTTTTTGCTTTTTTTGCTTTTCTTGCTTTTTTTGCTTTATGAGATTTGGTCATTTTGAAAATTGAAAAAATATTATTTTGTTAACTATCTAATTTAATTCTAATTTAATTAAAATAATATTTTTTAAAAAAAAAACGAAGAAAAAAGCGATTCTTTATATATTCTATTTTTCGGGTAGTCGATCTTTAAGAATTACGTTATTCTTTGATATTTTTGATATCATTACGTTACTCTTTGATATTTTTGATATCGTAAAAATGATATAATAATATATTGATATTATTCTCATATAATAATTATTTCATCATAGTATTTTCACTTACTTAATAATTTCGTTCAATATTCATCTATAAAAATTATGTATTAAAATAAATTAGATACATCGGAGATATGATATTATTTACTTAAAATAACTTTTCTTTAAAAAAAAACCAAAAAACAATCATACTCCTGTATATATATTTATTAAAATATTTTTAATAAATAAACGAATAATAAAATTTATATATCCTTGACGCGTTATTTTCGTTTTTTTTTTTGTTAAAATTTTTTAGCTAAGAAAAGTCAGTATCGATATTTTATGAAAACCCAAAATAAAAATGAAATACACTTATCGGGGATTGGTCGTATCATATATTAATCTTAACATTATAATAGTTGTAATATATCTATTAATATATCTATAGTATATATAATATAAAAATATCATAATTATAAATTACAAGACTTGTAAATATATAATATGGTACTGTTAATATTATCAGCCGCAAGGAGGTGTTGTGCTCTCAAGGAGTATTATGTGAGAGAGTGATATTTATGAAAAAAGGTATTTGTTTATTTTATGTATAGTAGGATCAGAGATCATCAAGTTTGTGCTACACTATTAATATTATAATAATAATAAGTAATTTATATATAAATAACACGAATTATAATAAGTNGTAAAATTTTCAGAACAATTTATAAATCATTTTTTTAACCAATTTACTAATATATTAATATATTTTGAAAAAATGTCTCAAAAATCAGCACCATTAACTAGCTTAGTTTCTACGAAGACATATAAATATGTATGCAATTGTCTATTGTGTAATGGTAAAGAAGTTGTAGCAAGAACTCAGGAGAAGCATGCTAATAATAAAGAATTGTGGAAATCTAAAAGTTCAAGAAAGAATCAGTTAGCAAGGATTGAATCAAGAAAATATAGTAAGTTTATTAAATTGCAACGTTGTTATTACCAAATCGGGTACACGATATATCAAATTTTCATTTTTCGGGTGCCCGATATATCAATTTTTATTTTGTGTAACATTTATTACCTTTCTTAGAAAATGAAAATGCATCGTTAATCACGAGTAGCAAGAAAAGAAAAAGAAGCTCCCGACAGTTCATTCCGGATGAAGAAACTGCTCGTTTACCTAAGTTAAAAAGGGATACATCAATAAGTAATATGCTTTCAGGGATGGATCTTGATGATGAAATCATTGTGGCATCATCATCGCGATCCAGAAATGATCAATTTCATAATCCACTTATAGAAGAGACTCCTGATATATTTGATGATATGCTTTTGTATGATTTAGGTGATAATGAAAACAATGAAAACAATGAATTAATTGATGACCTTGAAGAATATCGTGATGATGATAATGAATTGATTGATGACCGAGAGGATGATGAAGAATTAGATATGAATGTAGAATCAGAAAATGAGCACGAAGAAGTATTTGAAGAAAATAATTTATTTATTACACCTGAGCTAGAAGAAGAGAACGAAAATTATGAAGGAGTAGAACTAGAAGATAAGATAGATATAGAGATACTTATCTGGTTATTTAAGTTTCAACAACGATATCGATTATCTGATAATGCCCTGGAGGCGTTAATTAAATTTTTAAATGTTATGCTCAAATCTATAGATGATTCTAAGTTCTGGGAATTTCCCGCATCTTTGTATTTAGCAAAAAAGAGGTTAGGAATTTTTCAACCAAAATTAAGGATGGCAGTTTGTACAAACTGTCATAAATTATATGATTCTAAGATTATATGCAATTATAAAGAAAACAATAAGTTGACAATTATGAATTGCCATTATGAAGAATATCCTAATAATCCGGTATCTTCCCGTAAGAAGTTATGCAATAATGAACTCTCCTCCCTCAAAAAAAATATGAAAAATATGGTAGCTATCCCCCGAATGCTATACCCTAAGCCCTCAATTAAGCAACAATTAAGTCTCTTGTACCAAAGATCCGGTTTTGAAAAAATGCTAGAACAATCGGGTACAAGAAATTATGATAATAATATTTATGCCGATATATATGATGGAAAAGTATGGAATACATTTCCTTTTGATGGAAGCAAATTTTTTAGTAAAGAAACTGCTACCTCGAATTTAGGTCTATTAATAAATTTGGACTGGTTCCAACCCTTTAAATATACACAACATAGCACTGGTGCTATTTATGCTTCGATATGTAATCTTCCGAGGGCAGAAAGAAATAAACCCGAAAATATTATTTATTTAGGCTTCCTACCTGGACCTAAGGAAGCCGATAAGAACCAAATTAATCATTACCTATCCCCGATAGTTGATGAACTTAAGGAATTATGGGAGGGATGGAGAGTTCCTGTTACATTTGAAAATAAAGATGGGCTCGATATAAGAGTTGCAATAATAGTAGGTTCTTTCGATATTCCAGCTACACGAAAGTTATTTGGGCATGGATCTGCAGTAATGAAATGTCACAGGTGCCCGAAAAGAGGCCGATATAGTGAGAAGTTCAAAAAAACTCATTATGGTGGCATGCATGATTATGAACAATGGATTACAGAATCTGCAGACCCCCAAAAACATAGACAATATGCTCAAGAATGGCTTAAATGTGACACCAGAGGAACAAGAGAAGCTCATTTTAAAATAAACGGAGTGCGATGGTCTGAATTGCTTCGTCTCCCTTACATGGATCCGATCAGATTTGCAGTAGTGGATCCAATGCATTGCTTGTTCCTTGGAATTGCAAAATGGATTATTCAATCCATATTTATTAAAGAAAATAAGTTAAATTCTGAGCAACTTCGTACAGCACAAAAAAGGATGGATAGCGTTCAACTTCCATCTGATATTGGTCGAATCCCTCCAAAAATTGCTATCGGAGAAGGATTTTCAAAGCTCACTGCTGACCAATGGAAGACCTTTATTATGATATATGCAACAACAATTTTATGGGACATGTTAGATGATAATGATAGAAAGATATTGGGACATTTTGTTCGGGCGTGTAACTTATTGGTTGCTAGATTTGTTACTGAAGATGATCTGCAAGAAGCCCAAGAAAGATTAAGGGATATGTCAATAAATATAGAAAGAACCTATGGGCCTGAATTTATTACAAGTAATATCCATTTATCAATGCATATTCCTGAATGCATACGGGATTATGGCTCTGTTTATAGTTTTTGGTTATTCCCGTACGAGCGATTAAATGGATACATAGGTAAGCCACACATATCGGGTGTACGAAATTATAATAAATAAAATTTTAACACAAATCTTTTCATAGGTTCATATCCCAACAGTAATCGACAGATCGAACCTGAACTTATGCGAATTGTTCTTAAAAATTCGCTTGTGGATTATCATTTGACACGTCAATGGACATCTGGTCTCCTAGAGAAGTCCCATCAATTTCTTTCTCCAAAGAAAGCTGCCGGCAGTTTAGCTGTAACTAATGAATTTGATAGAGAAGAGTTACAGTATTTTATCTCAATGAGACATGATATATCTAATAAGATCTATGGCACTGAACTTATACCAGGACGTATGCTGACGCCTTCGCATGAAAAGGTAAGTATTCTTATAGAAGTTCAAAAAATATTATGCGAATGGTATGCAACATTATATAATAGAAAAAAGAAGGATGTAAATGCGTGTATGGAAGTAACTATGAACCAACATGCAAGATTAATAATTGGTAATGAAATATTTGGGTCCATGATCGCTGGACGACATGAAAATAATGAAAATAATGCAATTATATTAGCGAAGTGGAAAGCATACAGAGATGGAAGCAGTGATATTTACCCTGGAGAGGTACAATATTATTTCGAACATACTCTAACACTTCCAAAAGGACCCAAAACACATCTTCTAGCATATGTCAAATGGTATAAAAATGCGCCTTCCTCTAATATACGATTTAAACATAAATTTATGGAACCCGAAAAGTCAAATACAGAATTATGGAAAGCAGAATACTGTGAGGAAAGTCAAGATTCAATTATAGCAGTGCATAGAATATATGGTCGAGCAATTAAGATAAATTATCGAGTGGGAAAAAGCGATAATTATGTCTCAATAATTCCGTTGAATAGAAGATTTATTGTTTAATTTATTTTATTTTATTTATATTATATATATTATTTTCATATAAATAATAAAGCATAGTTATATTTTTATTGTTTTAAATAATCTCTTAGCATGTATGAAAACTTGATTTAAACTTGATTTGAGAAGTAAATATTATATTTGAACACGAGAAATTCAATATTGTGTTTCTGATAAGCGTAAATAAAGGTTAAAAACATGATATGCTAAAATGTATATCGGGTGCCCGATATTATTTACACATATCGGTGACCCGATATTATTTATTTACACATATCGGTGACCCGATAGTTGTAAAATAAATATCGTGCACCCGATAGTTGTAAATAAATATCGGGTAGTTGATATTTATTACAAAAATCGGGTATCTTAATAAATATCGGTAATATTTAATACACCTATCGGGGATATAAAAAATTTGATTAAAAAAAAATATCGGGTACTTTAATATATCAGGACCCGATTTTTTATAAATGACCGATATCTCCCCGACTAGTATTTATTTACACCTATCGGGGACCTATCGGGGGGCCCGATAGGTCCCAGATAGGTCCCCGATAAGTGCCCGATAGGTGCCCGAAATACAGATTTCGACCTGTGAAAATGATCTTGTTTATTTATTCTTTTTCCAGAAATTTTAAAAACTATATACTCTTTTTTCAAAAAACTATATACTCTTTTTCAAAAACTTATTTTGTTTCAAACTTTTTCAAAAAACTATATACTCTTTTTCCATTAATTTTCAAAAACTTATTTATTTTGTTTCGAACTTTTTCAAAAAACTATACTCTTTTTCCAGAAATTTTCAAAAACTTATTTATTTCTCAAGTAAGTATGTTGGTTTTTGACTATACTTGCACGCAAAATTATTTTGGGGCCCCGAAATTGCAATTTTGGGGAAAAAAGTCGAAATAGTTTTTCATAGAAGACGAAATTATTTTACTTAAAACCCGAAATTTTTTGACCACCCAGATTTATTCTTTGATTGAAGATACACATAACTGGGTACTTTTTTTACTTCCATATATAGAATGGATTCTGCATAAATCTCAAAAAGTCGAAATACCTCAAAAATCCAAAATCAATTTTGGGAACATGTATATTTTTGACGAGGTTGGACGCCAGTTGTTATCCGTAAAATCTTCATTTGATGTTGTGTTTCCGGGTCATCTGAGACTCCAGTGAATCTTCTTGAGTCCCTTCGGTTGTGTTAAAGTGATGGGCGGGGTGGAGTTCTGATAGTAAAACGCTGTTAGTTCTCGATGTTCCTTTCCTTGATTAATACAGCCCTTATACTACGATTTTCCTGTGGTGACATTTCGCCATAATCGCGGTAACAGGTAGTCGTTCAATGGGGGTTATTCATAAAGTAGGATACCCCCTGTTGTCTAGAAGTAGGATACTCTCAGACGCTAACATGCTTACTTAGAAAACAGTGCACAGAGATTGAATCAGTTTATTCAATATTGTTTCTAATATTTTTTTTTCTTTTCTTTTTTCCTTAGTATCAATAACAAATTTTCGGAATTTTTCAAAGATTTTCGAATTATTTTTGCGAATTTTATTTTCTATNTTTGTATTTTGATTTTTAAAAATTATTATTGTATTTTTCGCATATTTATTTAATAAAAAATAATGAAAAATAAAAAATTGTAATGTTCACTAATGTATTAATGAAAATATAAAAAATAATCTATTTTTTTTCGTTTATTTACGAAGTACTTGGACCTCCGCTAATTATTTCTATTAATTCCTCTTCTTCTTCTTCCCGCCTTTCTTCTCCTTCCTGCCTTTCTTCCCTTCCTCTTTCTTCTTCTAATATTCTTTCTTCCCCCAATCTTCTTTCTTCTCCTTCCCATCTTCTTTCTTCTTCCTCTTCTCTTTCTTCTCTTTCTTTACCTTTTTTTTCTTCTTCTTCAGATGATTCCTCCTCCGATTCCTCCTCTGATTCCGATTCTTCATCTAATTTTTCTTCAAATTCGATTGTTTCGCCTTTTTCTAATTTTTTCTATAAATAAAAATAATAATTAGTATTTCGTATAATTCGTATAATTACAAATAAATTTAATAAATTTATACTTACGATATTTTTCTTCATTCTTTTTCGAATAGCTTCGTCATCGATTTTTATACTTTCGACTTTCGGGCTCAGCAAGTATTGTATTATTGAAATCGTAAAGGCGACTTTTTCTTTCGGCACCTTCTTCGTTTTTTCCCAAATTTTTTCCATGATCTTTGTACACCAGGTCAAATTTTCATGACCATCGATGTCCTGGTTCAGTTTTCTTAGTACATCTTTGACCTTTTGGGATTTTTTCCAAGATAATACTTCACTTGCTGCGGATTTGGTATTTATTGTAGGCAAATCTGATTC
>PQFF01000217.1:101417-115741 GCA_003547095.1 Diversispora epigaea
GTCTTGATGTTGTTCTTGATGCTGGTCTTGTTGGTTCTGCTGTTGCTGAAGTAGATACTTCGCTTTTTTTCGATTTAACAAATCTCGAATGACCAGAAAAAATTCCGGCGATTGCTGTTCTATTTTTATTTTGCTTTTTTTGGTGATAACTTAGTCTTGTTGACATGTTTAAAGAATTATTAAATATTTTATTATTTGTAATATTTGAAATATTTTTTGATTTTTGAAATAAAGCTGGAAGAATTTTGATATTTTTTATATATTTTTTATTTATATTTGTATTATGATTAAAATTACACTAATCTTCGAAAATCCTTATTTCATGATTAAATTAAGTATTGTCATTACATTTCTTCCTTAAACGAAATATGTCGTGATTAAAAATCATTGTCCTTCATTCTTTTGAAATTGTCATTACATTTTTATTTTATTTTAAACGACCAGTGAGGCCTCATTTTTATTCAGATACTTATAATATACATTACAATTCAGTAACTTAAACTACAAATACATATAGAATAAAAACTGACTATAAATTCTAGATTACTCCAAATTCTAACCGTCTAACCAGCCACCGTAGAGGAAATTCTAAGATTCCCTTTATTTAGGAGGTTATAGCCCCGCTAAAGTCAATTTTACAAAAAATATTTTTAAAAAAATTTGTACCGTTATCATAAACGGCCATTAATGTTTGTTTTATAATTGATTCTTTGCATTGTTCTAGATTATCTTTTATTACTCTATAATCAGGATCTTTCAACCCCGAGTTACCTCCTTTCCCTCTTTTTTCTTTCCTTCCAATTCCTATCGATTTTTCCCATTCTAAAACCCTGCACATCGTTCAGTCCACATCATAAATAAATGTTTTCTACAACGTATGTACCATTCCTTTATTATAGATTTTACTTTTATTGTATCTTTTATATTTACTTTTAGTATTGCTCTAATTTTACTAGGGACCAACCCCCTAATGCAATCTACTAAGCTGAATTCGTCTTCATTATCTGTTCCTCTTATTTGTCTTATTTTATCTATGTTAAAATATGAAGCGTTTATTATATCATTTTTTGTTTTTTCTGCCGTATCTCTACCTTGAATCTCAAGTATAGCATCTAGAAGGTAGTTTTTAAATTTTTCTTGTGTAATTTTTGCTTTATTTTTACATAAAAATACGTGCGTAGCATCTTCTTTCCTTGCTTTACAGAATATACATTTGTCGTTTTGGTAAACTGATGGTTTTCTTATATGTAAATTATTAATAACTGGCAATTCGTCATTGAGTATTTTAATATTGAAAGTTCTATACTTTTGATCCTCTTTACTTGTATAATTTGATACAATTTTTGTGTTGTGTATTAACTTCCACGTTGATTGCCAGTCGGTGTCATTGGCAATATTTTCATTAATCCACTTGTATGTTCGATATTGTGTTCTCCATTGTGTTATTCACTTAACTTCTGTACGTTTTTTAATAAATTCTTTTATTGATGTATCTATATGTTTTCCGGCCCATTTAAATAGTGCCTTTCGATCATTCAATTGCATTATATCAATTTCATAAATTCCGCTTGAGGTTAATCCCTTTTGCGCTAACTTATCTGCACGCTCATTCAAAACGATGCCACTATGTGCTTCTACTTTTATCAAGTCGAGTTCAATTTGTTTTGCTTTAATAATTTCCACAATAGCTTGGAGTACCGTTGGGGATTTATAATTACTCCAGCTTTTTCCTTTCTTATTTTCTAAAAACCCCCGAATCGTCCAAATTGCTGAGGAACTATCGGTATATATTTGTAACTTTATTTTGCTGGGAATTATGTATATTGCCACCAATATTGCCCACAATTCTGCTCTAGTCGAGGATGGTGGACCTTCCACTCGCCCACTAATTTCTATCAGGCTCTGATGGTCGAACACAACTCCAAATCCCATTGTCTGCCTACTTTTACCAAATGTTTCACCAGGTATCTTCTGTTTTAGCTTTGTCATCGATCCATCTGTATAGACCTTTATTTGTTTTTCTGTCTGGAGAGCTAACTGAGAATTTTCAATTATAGTCTTATCCTCCTCTGAAATCATAATTAAGTTTTTCCATGATTCTGTATTTATATTATTATTTGTTATATTATTAGGCCTTTCTGGTTGTTTTGATGCTTTTATGAACGTGTTAATTGATAAAGGTGATAAAAGCAATCTGTTTCTAGCCCGCTTATCATTTTTATTACTAACTGAGACTATACATGTTCCCAAAATTGATTTTGGATTTTTGAGGTATTTCGACTTTTTGAAATTTATGCAGAATCTATTCTATATATGGAAGTAAAAAAAGTATCCAGTTATGTGTATCTTCAATCAAAGAATAAATCTGGGTGGTCAAAAAATTTCGGGTTTTAAGTAAAATAATTTCGTCTTCTATGAAAAACTATTTCGACTTTTTTCCCCAAAATTGCAATTTCGGGGCCCCAAAATAATTTTGCGTGCAAGTATAACTGAGACGCGTGATTTTCGTTTGGGGATTGAATATACACTATCCATTTCCACCTCTATCACGCACTTTTTACTTGATGAGTTGTTTGCCATTTGTATATTAGTGTCTGATTCGTGTCCTATCAAGTCGCATCCTTCACACGGTGCAACCGGAGATCCTTCTATTCCATCCATGGAATCACTAACATAGTAATATATTGGAATTGTTGAGATATTTTCACGTGGGTTTCGATAAACTCNTATACATGTTCCCAAAATTGATTTTGGATTTTTGAGGTATTTCGACTTTTTGAAATTTATGCAGAATCTATTCTATATATGGAAGTAAAAAAAGTATCCAGTTATGTGTATCTTCAATCAAAGAATAAATCTGGGTGGTCAAAAAATTTCGGGTTTTAAGTAAAATAATTTCGTCTTCTATGAAAAACTATTTCGACTTTTTTCCCCAAAATTGCAATTTCGGGGCCCCAAAATAATTTTGCGTGCAAGTATAACTGAGACGCGTGATTTTCGTTTGGGGATTGAATATACACTATCCATTTCCACCTCTATCACGCACTTTTTACTTGATGAGTTGTTTGCCATTTGTATATTAGTGTCTGATTCGTGTCCTATCAAGTCGCATCCTTCACACGGTGCAACCGGAGATCCTTCTATTCCATCCATGGAATCACTAACATAGTAATATATTGGAATTGTTGAGATATTTTCACGTGGGTTTCGATAAACTCTCCCAATTAGCGTATTCGCATTTGTTTTTATTACCACTATTTGATCTTTTTTTATTTGCTCTTGGTCTAACTTTATTATTCTATTGAAAGGATTAATCGATCTTCCTTGACAAATCTCATCGCGTCGATTTTCTATTTCAATCTTGAGCTCGTTAAACCAGTTTGGCGCATATCCGTTTGGTATTATTTTGTCAATCTGTGGCCATTCTAGAGTTTTTTCCATAGTAGCGTTTAAGAGTTGTTCTATGAACATAACTTTGTGTTTTTTACATGCCTCCCTATTATCCTTATACTAGGATACTGATTGCATAAACTCTTCTATAGAAATGTTTCCTCCCATTGGAGCAATTGGAAATTTGTGTGACTCTGTGATTTCAATTTGAATTTCATTGGTTGCCAATAATCCTAGTATTTCCCCGTTCAATCCTCGATTTGAGATTCCCTTCCATGTGTTTGGCTGTATCCGCCATATCGAGTTTGTTGACCATATATTATTTTGCAAGTCCTGTAAACGCATCCTTGTGGTAATTCCACATTTATTGTTCATGTTTAGCCTGTTCATTAATTCTGTTGCATGTAATTGTATTTGACGATCCTCAATGTTAAATAATCTATAGCCCCAGTGTGAGTGTAATACGCTGTCTGGCAAGGCTACTGAGAATCCTATTACACTTTTAAAACATTTCTTAATGCTAACATTTAATTCGTTTTTTATCGTTTCTCCTAGTACCATATCTGTTAATAAATATTCTATTTGAGGGAATAAAACTTGGTTTATAATATATCTAACTTGTTTGTCAGTTAACTTTTTTCGTTTTAACACGTTTGTTGTCGTCATAACCCTCTCTCTCAATTTATTGTTTTGTTCTTGTTTTTGCCCATCTTCTGAAATCCAGACCCCCAAGTATCGAATCGCCGAATCAGGTTCATGCGGAGTTAACCGTGAGTCCACAAAGTCAATCGCATTTTCTTCTATAGTGTTCTCGGAATTTAAAACTATTAAATCGGATTTCGTCGCGTTAACTGTTATCAAGTTCAGGTCAAAAAAGAATTCTGCTATCGTTGCCATTTCCTGTAAATCTTCTTTGTTATTAGCGATCCAAACCGTGTCATCCATATACGCCAACGATGATGTTTGGTTAGTTATTGATTCAGTAGTTTTGCTCGCTAGGNAATTGTATTTGACGATCCTCAATGTTAAATAATCTATAGCCCCAGTGTGAGTGTAATACGCTGTCTGGCAAGGCTACTGAGAATCCTATTACACTTTTAAAACATTTCTTAATGCTAACATTTAATTCGTTTTTTATCGTTTCTCCTAGTACCATATCTGTTAATAAATATTCTATTTGAGGGAATAAAACTTGGTTTATAATATATCTAACTTGTTTGTCAGTTAACTTTTTTCGTTTTAACACGTTTGTTGTCGTCATAACCCTCTCTCTCAATTTATTGTTTTGTTCTTGTTTTTGCCCATCTTCTGAAATCCAGACCCCCAAGTATCGAATCGCCGAATCAGGTTCATGCGGAGTTAACCGTGAGTCCACAAAGTCAATCGCATTTTCTTCTATAGTGTTCTCGGAATTTAAAACTATTAAATCGGATTTCGTCGCGTTAACTGTTATCAAGTTCAGGTCAAAAAAGAATTCTGCTATCGTTGCCATTTCCTGTAAATCTTCTTTGTTATTAGCGATCCAAACCGTGTCATCCATATACGCCAACGATGATGTTTGGTTAGTTATTGATTCAGTAGTTTTGCTCGCTAGGTTCACATCCCAACTTACTTTCATTTGATATCCTTTGTTCAGTGATTCTATTTCGCATAATAGCGGATCGTAAAAAATGCACCAAAGTAATGGAGATATGCTGTCTCCCTGGTCTACCCCTCGCTGTACTTCATATGACTCGCTAAACCCATATTCTGTTATTCCCTGTGCCGTTCTGTGTGTTGTGATATCTTTAATTATAGATATTATCTTTTCAGGTATCTTGATTCGTTTCATTGATTTTATAAGCATGTTAGGATCAACTGAGTCAAACGCCCTTTTGATATCTTGGAACAATAACCATAGCTCTTTTCCTTTCTCCCTTGCTTCTTCCATTATATTATTCAATATATGTATAGGGTACGTGGTTCTACCTCCTGGGAGACCCGCCCAATTGTTTTCTGATAATATCTTATTATTTGAAAGAACTTTTGACAGTCTATTGTTTAATATCTTCGTAAATATCTTCCTACTTGTTTCCATTAATGTAATTGGCCTTGTAATTTCTAAGTTGCCCTCCCAGTCTTTTGGTTTAGGAATTAATACTACTGAACTATTAGTCCAATCACGCGGGACTTTGCCAGTTTCTAAGATTTAATTAAAAATTTTTGTTATTAATTCTAAACCTGACGGTGGCATGTGTTTATAGATTTCGTATGGAATTTGTGAAGGTCCGGGGGCTTTCCCATTGTTGAATCCCATTATCGTTTCTTCAACTTCCTGTATCATTATTGGCGAAACCACTTGATCATATATATCATCCTGCACCCCTCTTTGCGGGGCATATTGACGTGACCACCGAGGTGGAAGTTTAAGTCGTCCCTCCCTAGGGTTAGCCGTCCAGTTATATAAATGTTTCTTGACCTCGTTTTTTATTTCTTCTGGTGTTGTAATTATTTGAATTGTTTCGTTTTCATTTATCTTAACAATTCTATCCAGGACGATTCGTTTTTGTTCCCTTTCCAAAGCTGAAGAGATCATTCGTATAGGAGAAGTCTCTAAAAAAGTCTGTCTTCTTTCTACATACTTTTTTATTTTTTCGCTACGACTTTTTAGCATATCATTCTTTATTATCTTTTTCAGAGCTTTCCACATATCTCTGATATTTTCCACCCATTTAATTTGTGACTCTACTTCTTGTTCGGGAAATTTAGGTATAAGTCTATCATATTTTTCCTTCAAAATTCGTTGGGCTTTATCAAATTTTTCTTTTGTTGCCGTTGAGATTGGTCGTTTAGATGCGATAAGTTTACCAATCCGATGGATTCGTGAGAGTGAAGATAGTAACCCAAAGTCTTTGTGTCCATTATTGCACGAGTTAACTTTGTTTTTTGGTTCTTTCGCTTTTGGTAACTCTTGGTTCCCCATACTAATTATAGTATCTTTCAGCAATTTCCACTTAGTTTCCAACAAACTATCATTCCCATTCGTTCCTGATATGGCAGTATCTACAGCCAATTCAAACTTGTTCCATTGCTCTTCCGTAACGTCTTTTAATCTCCATAATCCCTTCTTTTTCGCTTTCGAATATTTTTTTCTCCGAAACTGTTTGTTATCTATCCATTGTGTCGCATCGATTGTGATTTCCACCATAAAATGGTCGCTTTTAGCGGAGACATCTGTATCTTTAATTTCATATTCTTTAACGTTTCTAAAGTATTTATGATGAATCCATATTTGGTCCAACCTACTTGCACTAGTTATTTCATTGTTTCTTCTAGTATGGAACGTATATTTCTCCCCATTTCTAGAATTAAGTTGATGACAATCTTCATACCCCATTCCGCTCACAGTGGCGATGAGTGAATTTCCAGGCGTTGACGTTTTCCCACTCGGAAATCGGTCTTTTCTGGAGTTAGGAACTGCATTCCAATCTCCCAAAACTATTGAGACTATGTCTTTACTGAGTGCTTCGCTCAATTTATTCTCCAACCATTGGTTCATTTCCTTGATGTCTTCTTTGTGTTTAGTTGATTTCGTAGGAACATATACTGCAATTAATTGAACAATAAATTTTCCTCTAAAGGATAAATATAGGCATAACACTCTCGCTCTGTGCCAGTCGATTCTGTATACGTGTGGAGCAATCATGTTATCAACCATAAGTCCTACTCCCGATCCTTGTTCACCTTTATTTTCACTTGCCCACCATATATGATATGATTTGGCACCTTTATTTCTATTTTCTTTTTGTTCCTTAAAAATCGTCCATTCATTTCGTTTTTTTATTTTAGTTTCTGTAATAGCGATTATATCTAGATCATGTTCAACACAATATTGCCACCACAATTCTTGTTTTATTCCATCATTTATACCCCTTATATTTTGTGTCGCAATTTTCCATTCTGCTTGTTTCTTTTGTTTTGGTTCTACGTTACTATGACTATTTAAACTATTATAACTATGCATAGTATTAATTGAGAAAATATTATTATTATTATAAATAGAATTAAACGAACCCTCATTACTATATATACTATTGTCTATGGTCACGTTACTTTCATTAACGTTTTCACTATTTAGGTTTCTATCATTATTACTATCTATCAAATCAATTTGAAATTGTCATTACATTTTCGTTTTAAACGATCAGTGAGATCTCGTCTTTATTCAGATATTTATAATATACATTATAATAATAATAACTTAAACTACAAATACATAAAGAATAAAAACTAACTAGGAAGGATTGGTTACCTGCCACCGTTTAACCAGCCACCGCCGTAAGAAACCGAAGTTCGCTTACAGAGTCGCCAGCTACAACCCCACTTCTAAGACCCTGCAGCCATCCGAATACAGGATATCTTAAAAACAGTGCCGAACCACTGGATCAACTATCTATTTTCCAAAATTTAATTAAAAAAAGAAAAAAATATTTCGATACTATGTTACATATAGAGGAAAGCGTGATCGTATAAAAACCTCTAAAAATAGCTTTCTCAAAAAATATGCTATCATTTTTAAAAGGAAATTTCTGCTATCAATACGAGACTAAAAGGGGTGAGTAAAAAATTAAATATGCAATCATATGTGATACTAATTTCAGCCCTAATAAATTTGTCTATCTATGGATAATACTTGTGTATCAATTTCGTACTACTACAATTTCAAGGTCAAACCTATATTCTCAAATTCCCCACAATTTTTGGTATTACTGCGCCACTAAAAATTATCGTCAATTTTATTATCTTTCTAAGTAAAGGCCCCGCTAAAGCCGTGATATCTAACCCAACTGTCGGAACGTTCGTAAAGTCCATGTCGTCTAGCCATCGCAACAGATAACACAGTTTTGTTCATGGGTTTCGTCCCCAAACACAGGGCTCCAGTTACGTTTATATCTCTGCCCTAATCCTTGAGATAGTTATCCTTTCACTTTAAGAGAGTATTTTATCCACCTGCCAGTTCCTCGCCAATCCTATTGCAACGGGAGTGGGCTTAAGGATAGGACCCAAGGTTCTTATGGAGCTCAGGAAATGCATTTCTCATAATAAAGCTAAGCTTGGAGAGAGCATGGTGTGTCGTTACTTCCGTCTACTTCGTCTTGTCGGGTTGTCTTTTAATTTTGGTTACCGTTGTATATTAGCATGCCAGGTAAAAGCTTTCACAAACATTTAAACTCCCTCTCAGAACCATACAAACTTCTACGAATGAAGGAAGGAAAGAATTTAAATGTAAGTTAATAACTTCGACCTGGCCCCGAAGAAGATTTTTGTTGACTTTCTATGAAAAATAAAAATTTGTATATATAAAATTTTAATAAAAAATTGATAAGCGGAAAGAGTTTTTTTTTTTTTTGAAATTGTCATTACATGAATTATTCGTATTATCTATTAACATATATCTTTAATTAGCAAAATCGATTTTTGAAATCTGCGCATATCATAATTTAATAGTATTATACATATTATACATACCTTTAATCAATTTTCGCCTATTAAAAAGTTTTTTTTTCTTGATTGATTATTATTTGTTCTAATTACAATACAATTTATTTTGAAATTTGTTACACATTTTCGAAACATATAATTTAATAGTATTATGCATACCTTTAATTATATTTTTGCTATTGTATTATTATTAAAATTACACTAATCTTCGAAAATCCTTAATTCACGATTAAATTAAGTATTGTCATCACATTTCTTCCTTAAACGAAATATGTCGTAATTAAAAAATCATTGTCCTTCATTCTTTTAAAACTGTCATTACATTTCGTTTTAAACGATCAGTGAGATCTCGTCTTTATTCAAATATTTATAATATACATTATAATAATAATAACTTAAACTACAAATACATATAGAATAAAAACTGACTATAAATTCTAGATTTAAAACTGTCATTACATTTTTATTTTATTTTAAACGACCAGTGAGGCCTCATTTTTATTCAGATACTTATAATATACATTACAATTCAGTAACTTAAACTACAAATACATATAGAATAAAAACTGACTATAAATTCTAGATTTAAAACTGTCATTACATTTCGTTTTAAACGATCAGTGAGATCTCGTCTTTATTCAAATATTTATAATATACATTATAATAATAATAACTTAAACTACAAATACATAAAGAATAAAAACTAACTAGGAAGGATTGGTTACCTGCCACCGTTTAACCAGCCACCGCCGTAAGAAAACCGAAGTTCGCTTACAGAGTCGCCAGCTACAACCCCCCTTCTAAGACCCTGCAGCCATCCGAATACAGGATATCTTAAAAACAGTGTCGAACCACTGGATCAACTATCTATTTTCCAAAGTTTAATTAAAAAAAAGAAAAAAATATTTCGATACTATGTTACATATAGAGGAAAGCGTGCTCGTATAAAAACCTCTAAAAATAGCTTTCTCAAAAAATATGCTATCATTTTTAAAAGGAAATTTCTGCTATCAATACGAGACTAAAAGGGGTGAGTAAAAAATTAAATATGCAATCATATGTGATACTAATTTCAGCCCTAATAAATTTGTCTATCTATGGATAATACTTGTGTATCAATTTCGTACTACTACAATTTCAAGGTCAAACCTATATTCTCAAATTCCCCACAATTTTTGGTATTACTGCGCCACTAAAAATTATCGTCAATTTTATTATCTTTCTAAGTAAAGGCCCCGCTAAAGCCGTGATATCTAACCCAACTGTCGGAAAGTTCGTAAAGTCCATGTCGTCTAGCCATCGCAACAGATAACACAGTTTTGTTCATGGGTTTCGTCCCCAAACACAGGGCTCCAGTTACGTTTATATCTCTGCCCTAATCCTTGAGATAGTTATCCTTTCACTTTAAGAGAGTATTTTATCCACCTGCCAGTTCCTCGCCAATCCTATTGCAACGGGAGTGGGCTTAAGGATAGGACCCAAGGTTCTTATGGAGCTCAGGAAATGCATTTCTCATAATAAAGCTAAGCTTGGAGAGAGCATGGTGTGTCGTTACTTCCGTTTACTTCGTCTTGTCGGGTTGTCTTTTAATTTTGGTTACCGTTGTATATTAGCATGCCAGGTAAAAGCTTTCGCAAACATTTAAACTCCCTCTCAGAACCATACAAACTTCTACGAATGAAGGAAGGAAAGAATTTAAATGTAAGTTAATAACTTCGACCTGGCCCCGAAGAAGATTTTTGTTGACTTTCTATGAAAAATAAAAATTTGTATATATAAAATTTTAATAAAAAATTGATAAGCGGAAAGAGTCTGAAATTGTCATTTTTTAAAACTGTCATTACATGAATTAGTCGTATTATCTATTAACATATATCTTTAATTAGCAAAATCGATTTTTGAAATCTGCGCATATCATAATTTAACATATTATACATACCTTTAATTATATTTCTGCAATTTTCGCATATTAAAAAGTTTTTTTTCTTGATTGATTATTATTTGTTCTAATTACAATACAATTTATTTTGAAATTTGTTATGCATTTTCGAAACATATTATAATTTAATAGTATTGTACATACCTTTAATTATACTCTTGCATATTGAAAAATTTAATAGTATTATTTGAGATTATATATAAAAGCTCTCTCCCCAAATACAAANATAATACAATACAATTAAAATATAAATTTATTTACAAAATATTCATCTTTTGTATCAAAGCGTGGAACTATATGAACTATTTCTTCGATTGCTTCTATCTCTATAAAATTGTATATTTCTACTAATTTTAATAAAGGACAGCCATAAACGAACGGAGTTTTTTTAGATTTAAAATCGTACCATTGCACAAGTGCGAGATGAAATGGTGATTTATTTGGTAGTATTACTTCCGTTATCAATAATGTCTAAATAAATAAAAAAAGCATGTTAAATTAACTTCTACAATAATTTAAAGTTATATTGTAATTAGCATATACCTGTGCATAACAAGTTCCATTGTCAGACTGATATTCGAAAAGTTCTGCATCATCCATAGCAATAGCTATATTACTAAACCATGGTCGATTTTGGAATTTGTTTGTTGCACGTAAAATATTTATATTTTTTAATGTAACAGAACCAAATATCTTTATTCGACAGTCTTCGGCTGAAATAATATCTAACATATCGAAAAATAAGTCCAAACACTCAAGAAATTTGGCAAAACCTTTTATCATATTTTCAGTTAAATCCGGATTCTTTTTTTGTTGTTCGAAAAATATGGAAGCTTCCAAAAGTTTAAATTCAAATAATTTTGAAGTGTAGATCAAAGCGGTTGGAGTTTTGTGTAATTGTTCCGTAACTCTTCGCTTAATTATTGCTTTACGCTGAATCTAAAACAAATAATTAGTATTTCGATATATTATGTAATAACAAAAATAATTATAATATTTTAAAGTATATTTACAGTTTTCATTATTTGCTCTTCTATGCCTTTCTTATTACTGAGACAATATGGAGTTTTTACGTAGGACTTGTGCAAACTTTCATATGTTTCAGTAGTATATCCATTAATTGCTCCGTATTCCCGAATTGTATCAACGATGTGGAAAATCCATGAGTGAAACTTTGGAAATTTCATTTTTGAATCCGATTTTTTTCGAAATAAAATGACAAACAGATCGGCCCATTCGTTAATCGCCTTCTGTATAATTATTAAAATAAGTTAGTATTATTGCTAAATATTTTAATATGATATATTAATATTACTTGAAATTTTTCTAGATCACTTTCTTTAAATATCTCTAATCTACTCAATATATACATTTCGTTCCATTTTACATAGACTTCCGAAAGATCATTACTTAATAAACCATCAACCACAAATACCATCACCTTCATTAAATCTCTATGCTCACTTGCAGTTAATCGGGCTATTGATTGTAACCCTTTTGAAAATATTTTTAAACCTGGATACCTTGGAATAGCTCCAATTCTCTCGTTCATTTTATCTATTGATGATCTTCCAAGTATTCCTTTAGTGAATTCTATTTGATAGTGATATAGACCTAGATCCAAGTGATGCATTCTATCAGGTACAGTGGCTGCATAAATATTTAGATTTCTAGATTTAAATATATAAAGTTAGCATATATCCATAAAATATATAAATAAAAATATAAATAAAAATACAAATACTTATGGAATATTCCAGAAGTAATTTTCAACCGGTTCTAAACTTACCGAATGACCAGTATTATTGTTAAAATGTTCCATCATATTTTCATGGTTACGAAGTATTATTTGATCTTGCATTGTATCTATCAAATCATTCTTTTGAACTAAACAAAAATGGCAAGGAAAATTTGAACTGGCGGATTTATAAGTTAATGAATATGTGCATGCTTCCAGCCAATCGCCAATTATAGTAGATATTTTCGGAAAAAACCAGATAATTCTGTTATTAATTTTGTAATCGATTCCATTTTCATTTTCAAATAGAGGATCTAATAAGAATTTTAAAGATTTATGAAAAGTTTCACGAACTAATTTTTTAAATTCAGGAGATGTCTTTTCTTTCTCATTTTTAGCAAATAAAATCGGAAAATATCCTAATAATTGTTTAGCATCTTCCTTATTTCTTCTCCATGTAGGAATATTTCCAAGAGATATGTAAATAGGATGTAATGAACTTTTTCCTAATGTGTCTGTTGTAGTTGCATCTGAATAAAGAATAAGGGACAAAATACATGCCGAAGATGGAATTGAGGCTTCCGCATATTTCCACCAATTTCCAGAATTTTGTTCTGCATATGATTTTTCCCCTTGATGCTGATATAAATAAGAAGATTAATAAAACTCTATAAATATTTAAAATAAGATGGAATTTAATATATATTTACCTTTTTATTTTCATATTTAAATATAAAATGTTGAAGTATTTCAGGATTTGACAAAAGAATTTCAATACAATTTTTAATTGGACGATAATTAATGAAATACTCTCGATTATTATGCACGAGTATACAATGTTTAGAATATGATAATTGTGATATGTTCATTTTGTCCATGAACTTTCGACCAGTTTCGATATTTTTTGGAAGAGGTGATTGAGATAAATCTGAATGTCTATTAAAGGATTTTATGATTGAATTTCCAGCTTTATTACTAAGATTGTGTTTTGTAACAAGAGTCATTAAATCTGCATATGCCTCGTTTGGAAATTCTTTAATTTCAACTTCGGATTCTTCTATATTATCTTGCAAAGTCAAACTTTTAAGTTCAAATTCTTCCAGAGTATTACTCATATTGGTATCAGATTTTTCTGTATAATTTTGCAAACTTTCGGATAAAATTTCATCAAAGTTTTCAAATTCTTCTGAACGAAGAGAAACATCACCAGCATAATTTGAATCACTTTCATATTGGTAAGAAATTTCGGATACTGGCGGTAGGTTTTCTTCTCGGATACTTTACAATTCTTCAATTTGACTAAAATCATCACTATCTAATGACATTTCATTTATACTCGAGACCGTATCTGAAATATCATTATTGGATTCCTCCGTACTGATATTAAGTTCTTTAAGTTCATTACAATATTTTACATGTTGGGAGTATGCATTTCGGCTCGAAAGATAACGATCACAATATAGACATTTAAAATTTACAGACATTGTTTTTAAATTAAAGTTTAATATTTTTACTGAAGTTTTTAGACATTTTTTAACATATTTTTTCATAGTACTTATATATCTTTTCAAATTTTCAAATTTATCTTTTCAATAATAAAGAAAAACTTCTGAACATATTTGATTTGTTTTGCAATTTTCTATATTAATTGATAAATATACAATAAAAAGAACATAAGATTTTATAATAAATACTATATCTGTAAAATTTTGTTTTGCAATTTTTGATATACACGATAATTTTGTGATATAAAAAGAATATAAGATTTTATAATAA
>PQFF01000217.1:144968-155333 GCA_003547095.1 Diversispora epigaea
TATTATTATAGATTTTTATTTATTATTATAGATTTTTATTTATTATTATAGATTTTTATTTATTATTATAGATTTTTATTTATTATTATAGATTTTTATTTATTATTATAGATTTTTATTTATTATTATAGATTTTTATTTATTATTATATTGTAATAAAGAGAAATATTTTATTATATAATAAATATGTATTAAATGTATAAAGTGATATAATACAAATGCACTATTAAAACCAATGAATTACGAAATTTAGAAAAAGAAAAAAATACATAAATTTATGAAAAAAAATTCGAAAATTTTTCGTAATGCAATATTACGTATATTTTCGCAACGAAATATTACGTATATTTTCGCAACGCAATATTGTGTATTGAAGATTTTGCGTAAAAAATTACGTAAATTTGCGAAAAACTTTACGTAAATTTATATAATTTTTTACGTAAATTTACGTAAAAATTACGTATTAAAATTTTGCGTAAAAAATTACGTAAATTTGTGAAAAATTTTACGCAAGTTTACGTAAAAATTTACGTAAATTTGCGTAGTTTCGGACGAAAATTTGCGTGGGTATCGTATTCTTCCGTAAAAATACGAATCGTAAAAATTACGCAATATTACGCATATTAAAAATTCCTGATGACTATTAATATAATCGTATTGTTGCGCAAAATTAAATTCTGCTTCATAAAGCTTATCTTCAAAAGTTTTATACCAATAAGGTTCTTTTCCTGGGTACCTTCCCTTTGTCATCAGGAATTTTTAATATGCGTAATATTGTGTAATTTTTACGATTCATATTTTTACGGAAGAATACGACACCCACACAAATTTTCGTCTGAAACTACGCAAATTTACGTAAATTTTTACGTAAACTTGTGTAAAATTTTTCGCAAATTTATGTAATTTTTTACGCAAAATTTTAATACGTAATTTTTACATAAATTTACGTAAAAAATTATGTAAATTTACATAAAGTTTTTCGCAAATTTACGTAATTTTTTACGCAAAATCTTCAATACGCAATATTGTGTTGCGAAAATATACGTAATATTTCGTTGCGAAAATATACGTAATATTGCGTTACGAAAAATTTTCGAATTTTTTTTCGTAAATTTATGTATTTTTTCTTTTTCTAAATTTTGTAATTCATTGGTTTTAATAGTGCATTTGTATTATATCACTTTATACATTTAATACATATTTATTATATAATAAAATATTTCTCTTTATTACAATATAATAATAAATAAAAATCTATAATAATAAATAAAAATCTATAATAANTATTAGATTCTAGATTCATAATTGTAACTTTTGGTAATTTCATATTGGAAGATGAAAAACTGACAGAATTGTTAATAAATATATTAATATTAAATATATTATTTTTTTTACCTTAACCAAATCACTTTCTTACATTTCAAATCGACTTATTTTGTTCTATTTACGTAGACTTCTGAAAAAATTTAATTTTCTAAATATCTTATTGATTGTTAATCCTTTTTTAAGCCCTAAAATCTTCCTAATGAGTCAGAAAATATTATTAAAAACAAAATTCAAAAAATTCAAAACACTTCATGACATAATAATAATATTGTCAGTACTATATATCTGTATAAATAATACATATTACGAAATCAAAATAATTGATATTTCGTATATTTTTCGAAAAGTGATGTTTTTATTAGCATACCTGTAAACAAAATCAAAAAAAGAAAATAAACAGTAACTTTTCCTTAGTACATGTTAATTTGTGTTTTCTTGCTCCAAAACAAAAAAAAATTGATTTAAATGAAAGGAAACCAAAAATTTATTATTATTGGAGAATATAAATGAATTTGTATAATATTTTATATAAATTTGTATAAATGGACAAAAGTATAAAATCTTTTGTGCAATATAATGAAACTAAGTTAAAAACAAAATAAAATGTTATTATTTGTTTATATCTAATTTTTGTTTATATCTAATTTTTGGGTTACACAAACTATAAATTGAATCAGATAAATAAAAATTTTACGATTACAAAGGGTTCCGTAATTAAAAATTTTGTATTCGTTATATTGTTTTTATTTTATTAGTTTTATTAAATTTATTATTTAACAATTTTTAGTTATATTAATAAAATATAAAAAATATTAAAAAAAATCAAAACAAAAATAACAATTTTTTAATCAATAATGATCTGTTTGGAATTATTTTTTTTCAATATTATTATCTTCATTATTATCTTCATTATTGTCTTCGTTATCATCTTCATTATCATCTTCGTTATCATTTTCGTTATCACCTTCNATAAAAATCTATAATAAATTGCTTTATCAACACTTTTTAATACTTCGCATACATACAGAGTTGCATTGGAAAATGATCGACTCTAATGTGTTATAAAAATATTACAGTTTAATATGAATAATGTTACATTTCTTTTTGAAATATTACGAGTAATAATACTTACATTTATAAAAATCTCATTAGACCCGTAATTCTTCGTTCTATTTAAAAGAGAATATTTTATTAGTTTATTTTGAATTCTTTAGAATCTTACCATCGAAAGTTTCACTTAAGTAAAATATTACTGCATCCCAAATGTATTAGATTCTAGATTCATAATTGTAACTTTTGGTAATTTCATATTGGAAGATGAAAAACTGACAGAATTGTTAATAAATATATTAATATTAAATATATTATTTTTTTTACCTTAACCAAATCACTTTCTTACATTTCAAATCGACTTATTTTGTTCTATTTACGTAGACTTCTGAAAAAATTTAATTTTCTAAATATCTTATTGATTGTTAATCCTTTTTTAAGCCCTAAAATCTTCCTAATGAGTCAGAAAATNATAAAAATTTTACGATTACAAAGGGTTCCGTAATTAAAAATTTTGTATTCGTTATATTGTTTTTATTTTATTAGTTTTATTAAATTTATTATTTAACAATTTTTAGTTATATTAATAAAATATAAAAAATATTAAAAAAAATCAAAACAAAAATAACAATTTTTTAATCAATAATGATCTGTTTGGAATTATTTTTTTTCAATATTATTATCTTCATTATTATCTTCATTATTGTCTTCGTTATCATCTTCATTATCATCTTCGTTATCATTTTCGTTATCACCTTCTTCACTATCATAATTTCCTTCTTTACTTTCTTCACTATAATCACTTTCATCTTCGTCATTCAATGGCCTTTTTTTATTTTTTGCATTTTTTTCCACAAGTTTTAATGCATTTTTTCGAATTTCTTCGAGAGTGGGAAATACAATTTCGTCCTCTCTTTCGTCCTCTTTTTCGTGATTTTTTAATTTTTTATTCTTGTGGTTGTTTGGCTTTGGCATTGATTTTGTTGGTGGTGGCAGTTTTCGTGGTAGTGGCGGCAGTTTTCGTGGTGGTGATTGTAGTTTTCGTGATAGTGGCGGCAGTTTTCGTGGTGGTGGTTGTAGTTTTCGTGAGGGTGGCAGTTTTCGTAATGGTGGCGATTCATCTTCGGATTCTTCCGATGTGTTATTAATTATTTCAGAATTAATTAATTTATTCTATAAAATTTTATTAGAAAATTTATTAATATTTTTTTAAAAACTTCATATAAAGAAAGATAATACTTTACTAAATTCTTCTCAAGTCACTCTTTTGTAATTTTTTCAGTTATTTTAACACAACGATTATCAGAGTTTAGATATATTTGCGCAATCGAGATTGCCCAAGCAACTTGAGTTTGCGAACAATCTTCGGGATCTTTCCATATTTTATCTATTATACAATCTATATGGGTTGCTTCGTCATCATCACACACCGGTCTGAAAAGAATTTTATAACACTTCGTCACTACTGGTAACATTTTCCACTCGTATATTTCCTCTATTCGAGAACTGTCGATTGGTGGTAGTGATTTGAATACTTCGTGTATAGCGTTCTTTATTTTGCAGCATAACGTTCCCCTCAAATGGCGAAACTTCGCGATCACCTTTTAGAGTATTTCAAATATTTTAATTAGTTGCAAAATCTAAGTGCTTTATTTATATATTTTAAAGAAACATTTTTTTACATCTTCTCTAAGATTTTTTTCGAAGTACGACATTCATTTTTTGCTCGTTAAACTTCCATTAAATTCAGGGTAATTGTTTTCAATATAATCTCTGGCAGCATGTCTCATCTCTTGTAGGGTCGGATAAACGTGACTCTTGGCTAGGTTTTTCGCAGCATTTTTTATTATTATCTATATTAAAAAAATTTTTAACTTTTGAATTATTTCAAAATCTGACGAATTTAAACAATAATTTCTTACTTCGTGAAAACCTGCTTCATCATCAGGTACGGGATTTTTCTTACATTCTTCTTGATTTTTAATAATTAAATCCATTTTTTCTTCCATCTCGTCCATTTTCTGGAACATTTTCTTAACTATTTTATATATATCTATAATGATATAAAATAATTATTATTTTTTGTTATAATTATTTTTTTAAATAAATAATATTTTTATTACCTTCGTTAGTCTTTGTTGCCGTTTTTTCTGAAATTCTCGAAACAGCGGGTATGCTAGAACTAGAAGCAGAAGCAGCAAGTACACTAGAATTGGAAGCAGAACTGAAAGCAGCGGGTACGCCAGAAGAAATAACATTTCTTTTGCTAGAAAACAGAGATTTTGATTTATTCAACGACATTCTATAAAATTTTATATAAAATAATTCAATATATTGCATATTTATGCATATTTATTTCACATAATTACGAAAGTCCCTTTAATGCATTATACACATACGTTTTCAAAATATTTCGAAGAACAACAAAGAGTTACAAAAAAATAATCGTTTTTTCAGAAAATGAAAACAAAAAAAAAATAAAAATGCTCGTAAGAAAAAGTGCAAATACAGAATAGGGTGGTACTTTTGACAAAAAAAATAAAAATACTCGTAATGAAAGATAAGAAAAAGTGCAAATACAGAATAGGGTGATACTTTTGACCCAATACTCCTTATAAACATTTCACTATGATTCTTCATAATGCATATTTTTTTATCTACCAGAATAGTTTCTTTGAGTCAAGGAGTATTGGGTCAAGGGATAATAAAGTAAAAATCTTTAAAAATTGCTTTATATATATAATAAAATTATCAAGTAACTTAATATAAATATAATAAAATAGTAGGCTATGCCGTAAAAATTATCCTTATTAAATAAAGACAGCCGTGCTAGCCACATTTATATCACAGAACATGACATACCCCGATTTTTTCTTGTAATTAAAGACATAGCCATGCTAGCCACATTTACATCACAGAACATGCCATATCCCGATTTTTTTTTGTAATTTTAATATCCTAAGAAAGGTAAAAAATAATTGTTCATTTATATTCTTTTTATACCACGGAATACAACATAAAATTACAAATTATCATATATATATATATATTGTGCCTCAGATCAACGTTATGCATCAATCTGAGGCATTGCATATATAATTTTATAGCTACATTTATATCACAGAACATGACATACCCCGATTTTTTCTTGTAGTTAAAGACATAGCCATGCTAGCCACATTTACATCACAGAACATGCCATATCCCGATTTTTTTTGTAATTTTTAATATCCTAAGAAAGGTAAAAAATAATTGTTCATTTATATTCTTTTTATACCACGGAATACAACATAAAATTACAAATTATCATATATATATATATATTGTGCCTCAGATCAACGTTATGCATCAATCTGAGGCATTGCATATATAATTTTATAGCTACATTTATATCACAGAACATTCCACAAATATAGAAAGTGCCAATTATCCTTATATTCTTTTTATATCACAGAATATAGCATAGCAATATCACGGAATATGCCGTAAATTATACAAAGTGCCAATGTCTTTATATTCTTTTTATATCTCAGATCATATAGAAAATTGCGAAAAAATTCGAAAATAAAGAATAAATTGAAAGATATATATAGAAATGTCACAAATACAATTATAGCTATATAGATAATTGCGAAAAGATTCGAAAATAAAGAATAAATTGAAAAGGATATATAAGCACCATGAAAAAGAGCAGTCAAAGCATCATAAAAAATTTTAAAACTAACAATTATTTAAATAAATTTTTAACTTTAAAAAAATGTCTAGAAATTTTAAATGCACATTTTGTGAAAATTATTATTCGATCCTTAATGGACTTTCCCAACATTTGAAAAGATGCAAACAAACTTTTTATTCTAGTACAGAAGAATCCAATGAAGAAGTTTCGGAAATAATTTCAGATATCAATGATATGTCTTTAGATAGTGAAGAATTTCAAAATGTTCTGGAAGGCTTACCATCAAGTTCCAAAACAAGGGAAAATCCATCGCAAGATCTTTATGAATTTGAAGAGTGTGAAGAGTATGATGGTGACATTTCATTAATATCACAGTCAAATATAATCCAAGATTCTGAAATGTTTGAAGAAATATTAAATTTCGAAGAACCTGAAAATCCTGAATTAATTGAAGTGTTACAAAGTCAAAGCAATGAAAAACTCAGAAATTCTGAGTTTTTTGAAGAACGTTTTCGAAGTATTGAAGAATCTGAAATTGAAGAACCCGAAATTGTAGAACCCGAAATTGAAATTAATAAATTTCCAAATGAAGCTTATGCTGATTTGATGACTCTTGTTACTAAACATAATTTAAATAATAAAGCTGGCAATGCAATTATAAAATTCTTTAATAAGCATTCCAATGTATCAGTTTTTCCCCTTCCCAAAAATATTGTTGTTGGTTGAAGATATATGGATAAAATGAATTCACGATTATCACACCATAAACATTCTATATTAAGTCATAACAATGTAGAATATTTTATTCATTATTGTCCAATTGTTAATTGTATTGAAAATCTTTTATCAAATCCAGAAATAACCAAACATTTTGCATATGATTACGAAGATTTGGCGGTAATTTATTTATAAAATATTTATACAATATTTCTATATTGATACTAAACTATACTAAATTATTATTTCATAGTTCGAGGAGGAAAAATCATATGGAGAACAATTTATCGGAAACTGGTGGAAAAGTGTGAACGCCTCGATTCCATCAGTAGCAAAAGTTTTGTCAATCCTGTATTCAGATGCTACTACTCTTGATACATTAGGAAAGAGTTCATTACATCCCATCTACATATCTCTCGGCAATATTCCGACATGGCGAAGAAATAAGGAAGATGCTAAACAATTATTGGGCTATCTTCCAATCATATCTGCTAAAGATGAAACTGAAAAAAAATCATCTGAATTTAAAATATTAGTTCGTAAAACTTTTCATAACTCAATTAAATTCTTATTGGAACCTCTATTTGAAAATGCAAGCATTGATTTAAAAATTGATGGCAAAAGAATCTGGTTTTATCCCAGAATTTCTACTGTAATCTGCGATTGGCCAGAAATATGTACTTTTTCATTAACTTATAAATCATCAAATTCGAATTATCCTTGCCATTTTTGTTTAGTGTCAAAAGACAATTTGGCTAATACTTGTTTAAGGAAAAGTCAGGCAGTGCTTCGTAACAAAGAAAATATGAAAAAATATTATGATAATGATACAACTAAAGAAGCTAGTTTGGAACCAGTTTATAATTATTTTTGGGATATTCCGTAAGTTTTCATCTAAATTTAATCAATTTGTTTAACTAGTTTGCGATTATTTTTGGAATANGAAATAACCAAACATTTTGCATATGATTACGAAGATTTGGCGGTAATTTATTTATAAAATATTTATACAATATTTCTATATTGATACTAAACTATACTAAATTATTATTTCATAGTTCGAGGAGGAAAAATCATATGGAGAACAATTTATCGGAAACTGGTGGAAAAGTGTGAACGCCTCGATTCCATCAGTAGCAAAAGTTTTGTCAATCCTGTATTCAGATGCTACTACTCTTGATACATTAGGAAAGAGTTCATTACATCCCATCTACATATCTCTCGGCAATATTCCGACATGGCGAAGAAATAAGGAAGATGCTAAACAATTATTGGGCTATCTTCCAATCATATCTGCTAAAGATGAAACTGAAAAAAAATCATCTGAATTTAAAATATTAGTTCGTAAAACTTTTCATAACTCAATTAAATTCTTATTGGAACCTCTATTTGAAAATGCAAGCATTGATTTAAAAATTGATGGCAAAAGAATCTGGTTTTATCCCAGAATTTCTACTGTAATCTGCGATTGGCCAGAAATATGTACTTTTTCATTAACTTATAAATCATCAAATTCGAATTATCCTTGCCATTTTTGTTTAGTGTCAAAAGACAATTTGGCTAATACTTGTTTAAGGAAAAGTCAGGCAGTGCTTCGTAACAAAGAAAATATGAAAAAATATTATGATAATGATACAACTAAAGAAGCTAGTTTGGAACCAGTTTATAATTATTTTTGGGATATTCCGTAAGTTTTCATCTAAATTTAATCAATTTGTTTAACTAGTTTGCGATTATTTTTGGAATATTCCATAGGCTTTCGTCTAATTAACCAGTTTACGATTATTTTGGAATATTTCGTAAGCTTTCGTCTAACTTTTTATATTCTTGAGTATATTCTAACTATAATTTTTAATTTAGAGACTTAAACATTTATGATGCCACTGTTTCTGATAGAATGCATCACTTGGATTTAGGTTTATATCACTATCAAATAGAATTTACAAAAGAGTTATTGAGTAAATCTTCAATCAATAAATTCAACAGGAGAATTGCAGAAATTCCAAGACATCCAGGTTTAAAAATATTTGCGGAAGGGCTACAATCGATTGCCAGATTAACCGCAAATGAAATTAGAGATTTAATAAAGGTGATGGTATTTGTAGTTGATGATTTACATAATAAAGATCTTTCGGAAGTCTACGTGAAATAGAATGAAATGTATTTATTGAGTAGGTTGGAAACATTTAAAGAAAGTGATCTGAAAATTTTTCAGGTAATTTATTCATGTATATCACATATTATATATATTATATATATATATTAAAGTAATAATTAAACATATTTTAAAATTATACAGAAAGCGATCGATGATTGGGCCAATCTATTCATTAAATTATTTCGGAATATTTCTGGATTGAAATTTCCAAAGTTACATTTATGGAAGTATCACATTATCGATACAATTCGGAAATATGGAGCAATAAATGGATACACAACTGAGACATATGAAAGTTTACATAAAACTTATGTTAAAATACCATATCGTCTCAGTAATAAAAGAGATGTGGAAACACAAATAATGAAAATTGTAAATAAATATAATTATATTCAAAATATTATGTAACATTTAATAATTAATTTTTATAATATTTTTTTTNGTTTGACTTTAAATTTTCAGAAGCCTCTGAATTTTGTGAAAAACAAAAAAACAATTCGAATCTAAATGAAAAAATGAGAAAAGGTTTTACCCAATTTTTTAACCATTTGAAGCTCGATTTTTCAAAAATAATTTCTACTGACATCCAAATAAAGATATTTGGATCTGTTACATTGAATAACAGTACTTTTTACGTGCAACAAACAAATACTATGATAATCCATGGTTTAGCAATATAGCTGTAATTATGGATACTGACGAACTTTCCAACTATCAGTCAGATAGCGGAACTTGTTATGCACAGGTATATATTAGTAAAATATAATTATTAAATAAAATAAAATGTAGATTTACTAAACCTCAATTTATTTATTTAGACATTATTAGTAACACAAATAGTATTACCAAATAAATCATTGCATCTTGCACTTGTGTAATGGTATGATTTTAAGTCCCGGAATACTCCATTTGTTTATGGTTGTCCTTGGTTGGAGTTAGTAGAAAAGTACAATTTTATAGAAATAGAAGCGATCGAAGAAATAGTGCATATAGTTCCACGATTTGATAAAAAAAATGAATATTTTGTAAATAAATACATATTTTAAAATAATATTTGTATTATATAATTTATATATAAATAAAGTTTTCATTTCCTTTATATCAAGGAAACTTTGCTTCAATAATTCTATCATTCTTTTATCATTTTATTTTGCTTCAAAAAGTATTTGCATTTTTATTTGTGAAAATAATAGATAATACTGCTTTTTCTTAATATTGATATACAATACATTCCTTAAAATTGATATTAATAGACAAAGATAATACATTAATATTGATAGACAATACTTCATAATATAATGAATATTTATAATTAATAAATAATAATACACATCCTTTAATATAAATATTGATAGACAATACTTCGTAATGTAATGAAAGACAATACATATTTAATTAATAAATAATAATACATATCCCTTAATATTGATAGACAATA